>JAQJVL010007432.1:0-24017 GCA_035578905.1 Stictocephala bisonia | reverse complement strand
GCATATGAAGCAGAAGTGCTAACCACTAAGCTAACAATGCCCTTGGAAAAAGACAAAAGCCGCGTTGTATTGATAAAAATATAAAGTGATATCCTGTCACATGTCTAAATCCAATCCATCAAGCCATTTGAAACCTGACACACTGACTTATTAATACCTCAGTAAAACTGTCATTAAATGAATCAATAGTATATCACAGCTTTTGTTTTAAAATATTTGAATATAATATAGTATTAACTCAATAAACCAAATAATATTTACAACTATTATGCTAGATTTATTTAGAATATTTATTTAAAATGAAGAAAAAATGCAATTGACTAATAATATGAGCTTGAACATCTCTTTGTGTTTATAAATTTCAACGCAAAATAATTACACGAATAGAAAAATTGTGACTAATCAGTTAGTAAATAAATGATATCGTTTAATTTACTTTTTATAAAAATGGGATTCCTCTTGTAAAACCTATAATTTATACTATCAAAGAGTGGAGAGGACTTTACAAGACGATTACGACTCCAATGAATTACTTCGCCAATTTCCATCAGTACCAGAAGAGCTCGGTTTTGTAAGAGCCTGATTTGTTACGAGCACCTGCTTTTCATCAGTCTGAGCCCTCAGAAGGATTACCTCCTAGAGCCGCAGTTCTTGGTTGGCTAATTTGTATTGTGAAATTCCCTCACATTGATTAAAAGTTTCCAATTTTCTTCTTAAAACCTTTTATAATTACAAAAATATTTCTCTACTGTCCAATGCCAGTCCTTGAACTATCTCCAGTGTTTTAAACATTATAAATAACCATATACATACATACATTGCAGATCTAACGAAGTTTTGACGCATCTTTTTACTAATTATTTTGATGACATTTTCTTAAGTTTCAGGTGTCTCAAATAGAACTTTTTATTTGTTTATCTTCTATTTTTGCTTTTTTATGCTATTCTCTTCTTGACTCGTTATTATTTTTCATATTATAAATATTTCTATTGAATATAATGAAGCATCAGTGAAGTATTTTCTTGTTTTTATTCTTACACTTACAAATGAGGCGCTGATACAACGTTGTGCTTACTTTAAGGGAATATAAATGATTACATGAGTGTAGGACGAGTGGGAATAATCTGTGTAGTCTGGTTACTAACTGATTCCTATTGTTTCTTAGAAAGGGCCATTTATTAATGGTAACTACATGGTTCGGATTCCACATAAAGCTGTAGGCCCCTTGGTTGCTCTGTAGAACAGTCAAGTATAGTTAGTATCAATTTCTACACTCGTTCATCTACACTCATCTCACTCATTCGCCCCTCATATTCGCCCATATACTGTATTGACGATCGTCTTCTCACTAGTTAGTAATATTGACTACACTCGTTCATCTACACTCATCACACTCGTTCGCCCCTCATATTCACCCACATATTGATGATCGGTGTTTTATGAGTGAATAATGAATAACAAATTAATGAATAAAGCTATTTTAGAAGTTAACTATCTTAGTAAACTGATTTGATGTTCCAAAAGAACATCTTCCTTAAACTCTCATATTTATAAAAGAATTGTTATCAGAATGCAAACATTCTTAAGGGGTGTCTAGTTAATTTTTAACAACACCACTCAGTGGGGATTATTTTTACTACCCTTACATATAAAGGCGGGTGAGTGTGTCAATACCACCTTACGTGTATGGTATGGGCGAGTGGGTGGATACAATTTGTGACTTCCATAAAACAAATTATGGGATAGTTCATATAAATCATACAAATGGACGCAAATTTAATTGCATCTAACATTTAAATCCTAAAACAACCGAAAGGAATATATTTGCTATTGTTATAGTTCAGTGAATAAAATTTCAGGCTGTGAAGTCCAGGGTCCAATTTTTGAATCCCAACTCAACAGAGAACTGGTAATTCACTTGTTAAATTATACCCAGAGACTCTCTACATATTACCTAGCTAATTTATTTTTCAATTGTATATATAAATGATATCGTCCATTCTCTAATAGAACTAACCTCCAAACAATTCCAATTAAAAAATGTATATCAATAATGTAAGACTTAATTTGTCGGGCTGTTAATTTTGGTTAGTTTCCTGGAGATTTCCAGTGCCTCTAGTGTTCAAAATCAGACACAACAATTTAGCAAACATAAAATTCTCTGCCATCTTTAGCCACCAAAATGTAATTTAACTAGAAATTAGATATCTACGGGTAAGTTAAATCATACAAGTATCTGAAAACCCCTTTGTCAACTGTACATTTACGATTCAGGGCCTTTACACCGACATCATAAACCACGCAAATTATAACATTGTTAGTCCTTATAAGACAGTAGAACTTCAACTATCCGAATCAATTGGGACCAGAATCGATTCAGATACTCGAAAATTTTGATAATTAGGTTTTTTTTAAAAAAAATTATAATTTAATTATTTTATGTATGTTGAAATGAGAAGAAAAACAACATTTAAAACGAGAAAAAGTATTTAAGTACTCTAAATTGAATAAATACAAAATAATAACGATGAAAAACAAAAAAAAAAGCTTCATAATAATAAACTTCATTGTCCTAGCCACATAGACCTAAATTGCTGAATGAAGTCATAACGCTTTGTTATAGAGTATAAGAGTTGTTTCTAAGGCCCTTAAGACCCAACGATCAAACCAAGATTGTGTTGTTGATTACTTTAAGGACGGTTACAAAACTTGTTGCTTGTCCAGCGATATACTACCGCTATAATCACAGACCATAAAGATGTGTTTTTAGTAAGTTTGTTACATAAAACACTCTGAACACATTTATTTAGGTTAGGTGAGAATGATTCACTGTAGACTGGGAGCCTCGCGTTGTCAGATATGAAATGAAGAATGTTTTTATTGGACCGTGACACAAAACGTGAAGATACGCCAAGCCAAAAGTGATGTTTACATTATATAAAGATCACAGAAGATTACTACTGACAAAAAATCTTCTTGAGAAATGTTCGTACAGAAAGATGGAAATTGTTTTTGAAAATTAGTTTTAACTTAAAAAAAAAAAAACACTTTAAAAATAATCCTATTTTATTTAGGTGAATGATCTAAATACAATTTATAGAACAATTATAGAATAGTTTACCCTATTCTGTACTTTTTTTTAAATATTTATCGATGTGGTGAAAACAAGTCTTACGATATCTTCACTTGATATAAGTGGTTAATCTAATTTATAGTTATATGTAGTTCCTCTGGCCATCGGTTAGGGTGGAAGTTTATCCGTCAAAACAGCACATATCTTAGAACCAGGGACCTTTTAGCTATTTGTAGTACCGGAGCTTTTCTTCAATAACACTACTTTTTTCCGTTATTCACTACCGCTTGATAAATATTATATTATTCTAACATCTGTTCCCTAAACATTTTTACGTTCACTGTGATATTTCTTATCTGGTAGGAATCCGAAATCGCTGGCCTTATATTATCGTTTTCCAAGAACTTACACACGGAGAGCGCATTCCGCAGTAAGTCAATGGATTTGCCTGTTTGTGATCAACTTTAGTAGCCACCTAACCTAACCGTTATTGCGATAAAAAAAAGTAGTGGCATATTGTACAGTTAATTGTAAATATTTTTAGTGTAACGCTTAAAACTATGAACGAAGCAATTTAGAACAGTATACGTATAATGTTAATTCAATTGATGGGTGCGTCCAATACCTTGGACACGATTATGAATATGCTTAGAATGTTTGCTCCATTCCTTTTGCGTTATCCAAAAATTTAAAACGACTACGTTTAAAGATAGGCTGAATAAAACTATACATTTTTAGACGAGGGAGAATTATCGATTTTTTATCAGTTTTTCTCTAAGTTATCGTATACTATTTAGAAATTCCCAGTAAGCAAAACGTGCGTTATAAAATATCCAAATAAAATGCTGTTAAAAAGGTGAGTCGAAATGCCATTGTTCTTCATACAATAATGTATGTAGTAGTAATATAATTTTTTTGTACATACGCAGTAAGTCAGTTGATTTTCTTCAACATATATATTTTCTCTTTAGGTTCAACTAAAAATTATATTACCAAATACCAGTTGTTAAATTTATTTTATAAGTTAAATGTTTCTAACCAACAGCCCAGTAATTTACAGAGTTTTTACCCACTCACCCACTTATACACCTGCAGAAGAATCGACCCACCCACCCTCCCACACATGCACAGCGTTACTTTAACTAATATATGTTACCAAATTTAGTATTTTCCTGGCCTGTCTATTATAGGTTTTATTTCTCACAACTTTATAATAGTAATTATTATTGTAAATATCGTTCAACTGTTAGAAAAACCTTTCTAGACGTATTGAATTATTACTAGATTATGAAAAGGTGTATTATACGTTGTATAAATAATACATAGACTCTCAATGTATGGTCCATCCTCACTAATCTTATATAAAAGATTTTTTTCTAATATGAGCCTTACTGAACTAACAAACAGCTTAGTAATTTGTAGTGTACTGCTATAAAATAAGTACTATGTATTAGTTTTTTTTAATATTTTGAATTTATATGACTAATATTACTATAGTATATCTATATAAAAAAATAGTTTTATCGTATATTCAGGTCACATTTACAAAAAAATGTTTTTGTCGACTCGTTTTACTTCCACAAATCGATTTTTCTTATAAAGTTTGACTTTATATAATATTTCAAGTGCACAACTTGGCTTGTCTGGGGACTATTAAATCACGGTAAGTTGGAAGTCAATCGGACTTGATGACGTAATCACTTAGGTGCTGACGTAAATATCCTTCAGATAGCAATGCAGCATCCTAGTTCAAATTACAACACGTAGTACAGGCAAATTACAAACTACACATATTTTATACTAATGTATCAAACGTGCTGCTGTTTTTTTTCATGCAACTCCTCCATTATTTCTTGATTAGTTTTTACGCTTGGGGTGTCAAAGATTTGCTTCTATTAATATTTGTGCAATAAGGTCTACACTGTCCAATAGCTGTAACCTGAGGAGCACGAGACGTCCGCAAAGTACGTTTTCTGCCATAAGAATAACATGGAAAAAGATTTAAATTAATCAAAACGTAACAGAAGTTAAAGTATAAATAATGATTTGTATAAAATATTTAGAAATATTGAACTGAACAAAAATAATTTAAAGATATTTCTTCATGCTAGAGAGAAAATTGTTATTGATTTAGTGGATGTATTGTTAGATATATAAAACAAAAAATTGAATGTACCTTTGTCTTGAGCCTCGTTCTCTAAGTACTTTATACAGTACTACACCCTCTCCCACCCTCATATGCACCCTTATACACCCTTCTCCCAATCCTCATAAGCCTTTTGGGAGTATGAATATTTTTCCGGGGAAGGTTTATGACCACAGTTTTATCCACTTCTTACTTTAGCTACTTCAAATAAATGTACGTATTATTTTACTTAATAGAGTTTAATCGCTGTTATTTGTAGTAAAAAATCAATGCTGAGGCCGAAGATAGAGATGGCACTCGAAGCGTGCAGAGGTGTCTCTTACACATAATAATGTGTAAACTTAAGTGATTTTCATTACAGCAATAAGTCAAACGGCTTCCTTCAATTATTTTGCGTGTTGGTATAAATTAAAAACAAAGTAACATTACACAATAAAAATTACAAGAGGGATCGAGACGGATAAAGTATTTAAGGATTGTTTCAACCATTTGCTGTTGCCATTTCAAGAGTGCTTGGTTTTAAAAGAGCTTCATTTGTTGCGAGTAACAGCTTTTCGTCATTCTGCGCTTTTGAAGGATTAATCTGTTTGTATTCCCTGTACAATTCATGAAACAATCCTTTCAAGTTGTATTTTAGTTACTTACTCTTAACAAGTCGAGTGAAGCAATATCATTTTACACTGGTAAAATAATCAAACCAGTGTACGTTTAATTATTTGATAGCTTTTAATACAGTTAATACTGATAATTCCTGAATACTGATACCCAAACAGAATAAACTACCTAATCAACTTTGTACTCAACTGGTCCTCCAATATTATTTATTAGAGAATTTTTAACTTTACTAATTATTATTCAACAATTTGTCGTATCATTGTTGAAATCATCTGGTCCTACAATACTGATTATTAGAGAATCTTTCACCTTACTATGCTGTATTCAACAATCGCATTTTATTTTATGCTAATATTACATACTGTAATATTAGCATACTCTGTAGTATATCATTACTCTAATATACTAATTCCTGGCCTAGTGCCCTTTAACCTAACCTAATGTTATAAGTATGTAATTATAAGAGTACAAACAGTACATTACTGTAGTCTACTTAAAAGGCCACAGGATAGTAGTTACGGCCTAGGGTAAAGTCACGTTGTTACGGCCAGTGCTTATAAGAGTATAAACAGTACACTATTGTAGACTACTTAAAAGGCCACAGGATAGTAACTGCTAAATCACATTGTTACGGCCAGTGTTTATAAGAGTATAAACAGTACACTAGAGCAGTCAACTTAAAAGGCTACAGGTTAGTAATTGCAAAGCAGACTACAGATTTAATGAATTAATGAATATTATGTATTCATTAATTCATTAAATACATAATAAAAGCATTCAACATAAACAGATTTAAGAACAACATGTTAAAAAATAAATAAACAAACATGTAACGAAAAGGATCACTATAATAGTGTCTCAGTCATCGGTTATTTGGTTTACGTTAGAAGTAAATATGATTAAATTGCATAATGCTGTACACCAGGAAAACATTTACTGTTTCTACCCCTTATGAATGGAATAGTGATAGTTCATTTTTATTAAGTATCTACATATGATATAGAAGCTAACTTACCTCCGAATATAATCAAAATATGTTTAGTGGTCCCAGATATTTCATGATGAATGAGTATATCGTTTAAGGATGTTATTAATTAAGATAAAAAAGTTAGATGGCCTTACAGATGAAAATGGCTTGTAATTTATTAAGTTACAACAAAGTGATAAAGGTTAATTTATTTAAAATTGTCCTCCATATATAATATTAGTAGCCTAGGCTTGGGGACTGAAATATACATTTAAAAATAACTATAATTTACCTTGATCGGTTTGGACCGTTGTCCCATACCAACATTTGATTACTTAGTAAAAAATGCCAATGTCATTCAGAAATAAATTAAAGATAACAATTTCAGTGCCATATGTATTTTGACATGATTTTGAAATATGTTACACCCCAAAGTATACTAATGTAACTTGTTCCATTAAAGTAGTTTTCTACAAATTCTTTTTGCCAAACTTGATAGCAGGTTAGAGACGTGTTGTGCTTTATAAATGTTAACTTTGGAATTAAAGATATTGTCTAAAACGGTTCAAAAATTGAATGCTCTTCGTATGTATATTTTATGAACATATATTACCAATACTTTTAATTAAATGTTATTGTTTAGTATCTGTAAATTTCTGTATGGAATAATTTTTAGTGGACTTTTTTGTTGCTTCAGCAAATTCATATGTTAATCAATTGTTTGTGTATCGAAATGTATTACTTCATATGTTTATATTATATAATATAATTCAAGATATAAGCTTACACTGGTTGTGATTAATTATATTGCATGTAATATTATTATTTACGACTTAAACAATTATTTCATTAATATATTATTTTTAAACAATGATCACAGTTCATACGTTAATTTTTAAAAGTGTTGTTCAAACATTTAAATAAAACCTCACAAACACAACATGATCTAACAACAGCAATAATATTTGAAAATCTGCTACAAATTAATATCTTTACAAATATTACGAAATACGATTTTATTATTTAAATAGTAAATTTCAAATAAATTAAATTGTCTTTATTGCCAAAGTGCGTCAAAATTTAAAAAAGCAAATCAAGCAAGCTATGACTACTTCGTAAATGGTAAATGAAAAAACAGCAAAGAAACAAAGAAAATATTGCTTCTCATGCTTAAAACAAATATGTATAAACTATTAAACAAATTTAAACAATAGGTTCAGCATTGACCAATTGTGATATTTTGTACGGTGTAGTACCCTTTTTCATTAAAATACTAGTTTAGTACTCTTTTAAATGTAACTCTGTTATTATAAAGAAGAGGTTATATAGGCATTAAAAGGCAATATGATTTGTGTAAGTTTGCATACAAACCTACAAACGACAGTATACAATGTTCCTATCATCATTTTACTACTTAAAAATTAATACAATTAATTTTTTGATCATATATTATATATCTTTAAATTTTCATCAAAATTCGTTTGTGAATCTCTCTGGCCTGAGGAAGGTAAAAGTGGTTTACCGAAATCGATCACCATAGTATTTGTACATTTTGTACTTGTATTGTAATAAATTGTGTTGTGTGACGTTCACTTGTTTTGCAATCTTAACTTGTTCACTTGTTTTTTTAATAATGTGCAAAACAGTTGTATGGACACGCCAGATATTTTTTAATTATTCGTATACAAAATCTCGGATTCATCTAAACTTTAGTTTGAGTTTAAGGTTTAACAAATGTTTTGTTCGTACAATTTATCGTCCCTTGTAATTATTGATTTTGCTCTAAATAAGATTTCCAATGTAAATTAATTAATGGACTGAGGATAGATATGCTGCATTACGCAAATGATATTGTTGTGATCACAGATACATAAGGTGATCTAGAAAAAGTCCTCAGCACAACTGAAAGGATGTTATGCAATCAATATGGTATGATAATAAAAAAAAATAAATAAATAAACAAATTAATGGTGTGTAGAGCTAAGGAAGAACAGGAACATCTAAGATTGAGAATTTGAAGGGAGGAGTTAGAAAAGGTGGAGGAATTTACCTATTTAGGAAGCAAAATAACAAGGGAAGGTAGAGGCCATAAATAAATTGTGAGTAGAATACAGCAGGCTAAAATTGCATTGAATCTAAGAAAGATCTACTCACCAGCAAGAATATTAGTCTGGAAGTGAGAAAGTGAATCATGAAGGCGTTTAAAAAAGTGGGGTCCTGGATGGATGAGAAATGTTGACTGTGGGTACACAAGAAAGACAACTTTTGGAGGCACTGAGATGTGGTGCTATAGAGAGATGCTGAAAATTAGGTGGAGGAATATAGTTACCAATGAAGAGGTGCTAAGAGGAGTAAATGAAACTAGATCTCTATGGAGGCACATCCATAGGAGAAGAGACAAGCTGGTAGGATACTTTTTGAGACACAACAATGTTATGGGAACAATAGCTGAAGGATCTGTTGAGGGAAGGAATCACCGGGGTCGACCGAGGATGGCGTACAAGCAGCAGATTACAAATGATGTAGGTTGTACTACCTATACGGAAATAAAGAGGCAGCAGATTAAAGAGATAATGACGAGCCGCTGCAAACCAATCCAAGGAGTAAGCCCTAAAAGAGAAAATGATCAATTTAAGTGTATTCTGGATGCTATTATATACTACATATTTCAAATATTCAATTTTAATTTTTTTTTCTCATTTAATATTTTATTTTATTGCTAAGGGTGACAGTTAAAAGAAATGTTGTTTTTCCTCAAGTTAAAATAAATAGGCAAACATTTATACAGCAATTTTAATACTACGAAGAGATTGTTCTTCAGACCGTTTAGTATAAAATAGTGAAAGAGCCCGATGTTATGGGTTTCTGCTGACCCAGGGGTAGATCAAACAAACCACCTCGGTTGCTTTCTTGATTGCCAATTTGTGGGGTCACACTAGTATAAGCCCCAACTTTACACTAATTGCATTGGCTCATAAAATATGTTTTTATACAAATTCCTGTTGTTTATGGTAGTATTAGCACACCCACCTATACACGGATGGTGGTATCGACTAACCAATCCACCCATACACGAACGGTGTTATTGAACTAACCACCCACCCATCCATGTACTGTGGCAGAGACTCACCAACACACCCATACATTTACAATGGTATTTACCAAACCAACCACCCACCCTTAGACATACCGTGGTATTTACTCACACACCCATCCGTACACGTACAGTAGTATTCGGCCGCACACCCACACATTCACGTACGGTGGTATAGACCCACTAACCTACATATACACGTATGAGATGAAAATTAAAAATGCCTTTATTAAAGAGGTGAAGTCAGGACTGTAAAGTCCTCTCTATCACTTAAACCCATAAACTAAATAGTACATTTACAATAAAACTTTTAAGAAAAATAAGAACAACTTAAATTAACTTATATCTTTGCATAAAAATAATAATAAATATAAATAAACGTATTGACTGGACACAAATAAAAAAGAACTATATATAATTTAAAGGAATCACCAACTCATTATTTCTATTTACATACAAAACAATATTTCATATGTTATATGTACGCAAGTAATAACTTACTCCATCGAAACAGTGAAAAGAAAAAATATGGTACTAAATAAATCAATGAAAGAAAAGGAAACAAAAGAAATACTAAATATAGTATGCTATAGAAATACATACTAACACACGTTTATTTATTGACCCATCCACCCAACCATACACGTACGGTATTATTGACCCACTCACCCACAAACATACGGTGACATTAACTTACACACTCATCCATATAGGTACCGTGGTATTGATATAATACTGTTTACGTAAACGATCAAGTAAAATTAGCGTTATTGATAGTTTAAAATTGTTATTGACATATCTTTAAATTTCAGTCTCCAAGCTATTGTATAGAATTTTTACATTTATTATACGGATTGTTTATGTTGCTTCAAGGTCTTGGTTTACTTTAGAAAATTTTATGTACGCCTTAAACTGAAATTTTGAACATGTTTTTTAACTGCGAGTAAAATATAAGTTGCCTAAACAATTCTGTTTACCTTGGTATTTAAATATATTTCTCCATCATCTCCAGTGTATTCCAATCTAAAAATCCATCAGATAAACTATGCTAAATGTTACAGCAACAACAGAAATATTTATACGACATCACCCCCATATTGACTTTTAAACAAAAGTTTTACTCGTCTTATTATTTAAATTAATCTATTATTAAAATAGATTAATTTAAGTAAAATAAATTTAACTATTTTATCATTAATAAATATTTTAGTTCATGGTTAAAGTTCTTTTTTATATATAATTATTTTATTTTTAATTAATATTTTTAATTTTAATCGATGATATTTTCCGTTAATTTACCACCACTACTTATTTTTTATTTCCTTTCATTCACTACAGCTTTATAAATATTCTATTCCTCTAAAAACTTATTCCCACTCATTGTTACGTCCACTGTGGTATTCCTTATCCGCTAGTAATCCGATATCGCTGGTCTTATCTTATCGCTTTCCAAGAACTTAAACATGGAGAGCGCATTAGTCGATAAGTCAATCGTTGGATTTACCAGTTTCTGATCAACTTTAGCAGCCACCTAACCTAACATAATCTAACCAGACTTGACCTAACTTAACCTATCCGTAATTACGATAAAAAGTAATGGTAGTGAAGTAACGGAAAAAGTAGAGTGAATCAACGGGAAAGGTCTGAAATCAGTATAAATTTTAAAGTAGTACGATTTTTTTTTAGCTCTAAAACTACTTTTTTATAAAAGAATAAGACAAAATCGGCAGTTTATTATTACTGAATATAATGTATATGCTTTTACTTAACGAAGCTTTGGATTTAGTATGTTGTGGGAAAAGGAGTAGCTCTGAGGCTATTCCTTATTGCACCTCAACCTTGGGTTTCTTATGCTCCCCTGTAGTCTACATGAATGGGGTTCCAATTCCAAGCAGCTTAACCAGCTCTAAAATCTTTTTCTCCAGATTATCTACCATTTTTTTTTCTCTGATATGTTACCCCAAAATGTATCCATCCATCCAAAATGTAAGCTGCAGGACTTTGCACACAGTTAACAGGTGGTCAGCTGACTCAAGAGCCTCACCACAAAGCCGGCAACTGGTGTCTTCTCTTTTATACCCGTCGTTGCCAGATGTTTCCTGAAGTGTAACTAGACTTTGAAATTAGTAGAACTTTCCAAACGATCTTTTAAAACCCCATGTTTAATTCAATGTCTCCAAAAAATGTATCAAATAAATTCATAATGAATTAAAACATTTATAGTGTGCATATATATACTTGTTAACTTTACAAATGTTTTATATTTCCATAATGTAGAATAATGGATTCCAATCTAAATGAATATATTGAAGTTTATGTGACAGAATAATTTAAATTTATTTTTTACTATTTCTGTATTCATTTTCAGGATAAATGAACAATGGTGATGGATGTACATGCAACTAATTTTGTTAAAACGTGCTTTTGATACTTTCATTTGGGCTAAAGCTTTTTACGTTCTATATTACTTCCAATTCAAATAGTCACGTATCTGGACTTATTCGATATATATTCCTTTGGGAACAATTTAGCTAGAGTAAGACACTCTTAAAATTACTCTTTACATTTTCAAAAACTCTAATTATATGTTCAAACCACTGGATTACAGATATTTCACTCGCGCAATTGAACTTATGGGTATTAAAACCGACAGACTTATTCAAAAACTACTTCGCATTACATTTCACAAATTCTTTTTCAGAGCTTGCCCCCTGATATTCGAAATTTTAAAAATGTTAAATTTATTTTGTTTGAACATAAGGTCACTGAGTGGTTAGTGGCAATTGGGAGAGAGATGACAGAGCACGTCATTGTGTCCGGGTACAGATGAGATAACGTGCCATTGTCGATCGGCCAGGCAGGTCCCTTGCTTCAGTGCTCAAGTTCATTTTATTTTATTTTTCCCTTTTTTTCTTTTAATATATTGATAATCAACACGTCCAACACAATCCTGCCCTCAAGCCTTAACTTAAAATATTTTTATTTTCCATGATAGTAAAGTTGTATTTTTTACTTTTTCATTAATGACAGTTTATTAGTTTATGTATTAGACTCGTGCACACGCACAGGCCCATGTGGGCGTTATATTTCTGTATTATTATTATTATTAATGTAATCTAATGTTACATTTAATACTGCTTGGATTATTATGTTCATATTGTATTGTATTTGAGTTATTTATCATGGAAATAAATTTTATTAATTCATTCCTTATTTATTTAAGAATATTTTAGTTCATAGAACTTTATTTTTCTACAAAATAAAGAATAGTTAAATTTTACTGCTCATGTTTTTTTTAATAAAGTAAAAAGTAAATTCGTATTACTTGTAGTGGGGAGAGATGCCCAACTAAGGCACAGTTACCCTCGGCTTTTATTTTGTAGGTTCCTTGGACACGGCTAACGCGTCTTCCAAATTACGGGAGCATCAAAGGGGTAAAATCTGATATAGTCACCCCGGAAATCGAACTGTACCGGCTCCGTGGCGAACCATCGCATTTGTCCCTCACCTACGGCCGCTATTTTTAAATAAATATTTTAAAGATCTTTAAAATATATTAATAAAACCTCATGTAATCTATTGCAAATGCCATAAGTTAAATGGTAGGCCTAAGTTAGCTACTAAGCTATTGCATATATTAAGTTAAAATATGTTAAATAACATACATTCTAGCTTAATATGAAATAGCAATAAGACATCATGTGAATTCACTCTCTTTTAATTTATCTCCTTGATTATAACATTGTTTTAAATAACATTCGGCCCTTTCTGTTCGAGATATTCATAGTTCAACATAGTAGCATGCTAATGGATTTCGGAAAGTGACTGAGTGAGTTGCTATAGTGATTTTAATAATATTCAACTATAGCAATGTTCAACAAACTATTAACGTTTGGTTATGATCGGAAAACATAATCAAGTTTTAATTTGTTTTATGTTCTAGAACCCACATTTTAACTAGAATCCTAACAACAGTTTAGAATATATTTTTTTACTAATGAAATTAAAAATGTCATTAAAGTCTTACCATTATGTTTTTTTTAAAACACCAGCATGTTGTTACTTTGTTTGTAAGTTCTGTTAGAGCTGCACTGGTATAAGATGTTTTTATAATGCGAGGAAAATTCGAAAAAGTATCAATCAGTCGTTTCTTCATTTTATAGATGTAAGTGATACGCGAAAAATGTTCCCTATAATTAATTGTATTAACGTATATATTAGCAAACATAACTTAGAAAAATATTTGTACTTTGATGCATGTGGATATAATAGAGTGAAATTTGTTTACTTATTCCTGTTTATTTTCATGTTAAGACGTTTTTTTTTATCACAATTCAGCCTACCATTAAACTATTATAAACACCGTAATGTAGTAAAAGGAACGTAAAACATTTAAATAATTACTGATTTTAATAAGTTAAAATGGCCAGTACACTTAAAGCGTTCGAGTTGTTTCAAGAAAAAAACTGAAGACGAAAAATAGTTAATAGGTTCATTCATAACAAAAGTTTTAAATTTTGAGTTTAAAATGCTCATATTATACACTTCACTTAAATGTTGTCTTCCATTCATCCTTTCCAAAGCTATATGAATAAAAAAATATCTTCCGTGATTGGTCAAGTTTTATTATTTAACAAATAACAGTTTTAATTTAAAATGCAGAAAACCAAACATCCTTTCTTATAAAAGCCCGAATAACCAAAGAATATTTTGCAGCAAAAATATAAAATTATTTAGAATTCTCTTTTAAGCAATTCTTTTTATGACTTATGAACAAAAATATCGGTTCGAAAGCTCTTTTGTAGATCGTTGAATAGAGTATCAAATCCATCATAACATTTATATTCAAAAATACACTATATGCATTTATTGATACGAAGATGCATTCTTTTATTCTTTGCTCTTTACATTTATCAGTATTTAAAAAATGTCGCGTGTTTATACGTGCATGCAAGATAGGCGTCCCCTTTGTTAAGGGTAAAACAACCCGATAAAATATTCACTATTTTGTGATTCTATAATTAATTATTGCAGTAAAACTTTGTGTAGTTTCAACTTCACAATTAACAGTGATTTAACACTCCTACTTTCATCGTGATTGGTTATTTTCAAGAGATTTAACGGGAAATATTTTGTAGCTACGCAAAATTTAGTAAACTATTTGTTGAAGATGGAGCTGTATTAATATTTAGATATAGTATCGATATGTAAAAAAATGTATACCAATATTTAAAGCTTTATATGTGAGGCATTTTCAGAGGAACACTTTCATCTTCAGTGTCTTCACAAAATGTTTGTTTGATTTGACGATAATATTCCATAAATTGATTTTATGAAACTTTTAGTTTAAAATACATGTAAAATAAAGCATATTGTTAATAATGTCAACATTCATTATTGAATTATGACCATAAAATCTTTGTTTTATAGTTCAAGTTTCCTTTATGATAAATCATCTTGGAGAACAATAAATGACAATTAATGCCTTATCAAAAAAAAATATTGTTTTGAGGAGAGTTTTCTTTAAAAATGTATGAATAAATCAATATTTCTTTTACTAAAATACATAACGAATGCATTCCAAGACAACTCTAATTGTTACACAATACATTTCAAAATATTTTTATATCGATTTATAATATAAATGAAAGTAAACTCAAATTTGCACGTTTACTGGACAAATAACAGCATAAACGACAAACTAATAAATAATGTGTACTTGTTTGTAAATATTTTCTAATATTAAAATCAAAATAATAAACGATTTTATCTTTTGGCCCTGTTTTATTGCCTATGAAAGAAAGGTGTTCAAAATGAAGAGCTGTGAAAACACCATTCTGGGTCAGGACCTAATTATTTCTGCCCAGGAGGAGAGTTCATCACAAAACGTAATTGAGTTGCTCTCCTCGTGGAATATTTTGTAAGCTCTAAGTTTCTAATTTATGATATTCTTAAAACATACATTTGTAACTGATGTTATAAATAAATTTTTTTGCCTCACATACTTTTTTTTAATTTTGCAGTATGCCTAAACGTAGTTCATATAAGTTATATGCATGCTGCACTACATATTCTGCAGTTGTCAAGAACCAAACTATAAAGTCACAGTAAATAATATCTATTAAAATAAAATACTATTAAAACAAAATATCTTCCAATTTTATTTGATTGAACTTAAAGCTGGTGGTGCTGTGATGTAACCCAGTTACTTGGGGACAAAGTGTTGAGGGGATTGTAGGCAATAGGTTCTATGCTCGGTCCTCTTGATACCAACACGGCGTCCGCTCATGGTTGCCATCAACGTGGACAATACTATAGAAGTCTAGGGTGTCCGTGTTGGATAGTACTCAAGGTTGAGATGTTGTGTAGGGGAGATAACTGAATGTAAGGCTTGTCAATAAGCTAAAAATCAGACCAACAGTACGTGGTTCGGATTCCACGTAAAACTGTAGGTCCCTTAGTTTGCCTGGCTACTGGCTTATTAATAAATATATCTTTCTGAGGAACAGGCTATACCCTCGTTCGTAAACAATGTCTACACTCGTTCATCTACACTCATTCGCCACTCATATTTGCCCAGATCTTGGTGATTGGATTTGGATGATTTATATATATATATATTGAAAAGCATCCAAAATACATTAAATACCGTATATCAAAAACAGCTGGCTGTCAAATTCACCCTTGACTACAAAACAACACAAGAGAGCGGCTACTTGTACATTTACCACATTCGCATTACACGTGAGCTTGTAGTTGTCGATATTCATCGCCGACTGTCGTCTAATGTGAAAGCGGAGAAACATTTATCGTTTCGGTGTCGTGCCGGCCAGTGTAAAATCAACCTTAGCGGTACTTAAAATGAAATATTAGTTATCATAACCAATTCAT
Organism: Stictocephala bisonia; assembly: GCA_035578905.1. NCBI lineage: Eukaryota > Metazoa > Arthropoda > Insecta > Hemiptera > Membracidae > Stictocephala > Stictocephala bisonia. Next base: position 7,231 of record JAQJVL010007432.1, on the reverse strand, counting down.
TTTCATTAGATCAAGAAAATTAATTATTTCAATCGAAATATGTGGCTAATAAATAAGGTTCTTCTGGAATTGCTTCTTCCATTTACAGCCTTCGTTATAGGGATCAGTTTTATGGGGTTTATCCCAGATTTATCATGAACATATGTCTTCTAGTTAGTTTATCCCAGAGATTTATTATAATCGCCTGTCTTCTAGTTGATCTGGCTTCTTCTCAACTTCAACTCAACAAATTTTCATTTAGAATTTAGAATGTTCACCATCATGACGAAACCTTCCCTGAAAGCGGTAATGATAATGATTTAACAACTTGGAAAACCTGTGTTCTTTAGTTCCCTGGGCGGTGCTAAACGTACGCAGATTTTGGAAGCTGAAAGTGTCACTTGTGTGATCTCCTAGCTATGACAGCTGTCAACCGACATTACTGATTAATTTGTTCTATAATTTACAATAAAACCATTAATCATTTTAACAGTAACTATAATTTCTTCAATTAATGGTTATTATACACTTAATACCACGTTATCAATCTTCCTCGACAGTCTGTCGGTTATAGACCAAAGATAATTCAAACTCGTTTGATCCAAAGATAACTCAATTATGGAAAATGTATACTGAGAAGAAAAAAATTATGAAAACGTTTCCACAACTTTTTTTATGACTTCACTTGTAAAAGTAAATTCTTGTACACGATCAATGTTGTAAAGGACATACTTTTTGACGACATTAGTGACATTTTATATTTTCAACGTAAGCCTAGGTCAAGACTGGTATCAAATGAAAGGTCTATTCAAGAGAAATTAACTCCCGCAAACCGAACTTAGAGAAATTAACTCCCACTATCCTTTCCAGAGTAACGGTCATTTTAATTTTAAAGTAACGAATTTGAACAATTTTATTTCTCTGCTATTTAACGGTTTTAAGTGCATTATTCTAATCAAAAATTATACTTTATGGAACACAATTGTTAAAAAAATTAAATTATCAAATTATTTATGTAAAAAAATAACGTTGTTGTGAAATCGTTTCCATATTTTTTATCACCAAGTATATTACTCTTATATAGTCTCTTTATTACTTTGTAACAAAATCTTCTCTATAGACGTATATGTTCACTGTCAAATTAATCATCGAAAATACTTGGATTTAAAAAATTATTAGCTTTACTTACAGTGTATAAGAAACAGAGAAAATTTTACACATTGCTTAAGGTTTTATCAAAATACTTTCAAATAAGGAAACATACATTTTTTTACAAATTACCACTATTTTTATTTTTTTAAATATTATTATGAAAATGTAAGTTGAAACTCTTTTAGTGATACATATGTTTTCAATATTACATGAGGATAATGTTATCCGACTTAAAAATATCTGACATGCCGTTTTAACCCATTAAAAAAATAACATTGTATTACAAATTTTCTTACAATAATAATAATGATTATTGTAACGTAATTTTTAAGACTTCGTGTACAAGGTGGGGGTTTTTCCAAACAGCGTATTTTTAATTATTTAATGTACTTACAACATTTATACAAAACAGCCTTTATTTCTGAGGGAGGAATGTGCCATGTGAGCAAGTTACATCACGCTTATCATGTGTTGAGAGTACAGAATCTTTAGGACATACAACGCTTGAATAAAAGGGGGAAAGTAGTCGCATAGATCGAGCACTCTTATTCAGTAGCTTCCAGATCTATTAGTTTATTGTAGTAAGAATGTAATGCGTTACTCAATGGCGTAAGACTTATTTACCGTTTTATTATACTTGCTAAGTTAGGTTTCAAAACAAAATTGTTATTTGTGACCGTAGAGTAAGTTGCGTTTGTTTACTCGTTGTACATTACTGTGGTTTTATAGAACTTAGTCATAGTGAAATTGCTTTCAAACGTAAAATATTTGTAGTGCTTATGGAAGATAAACTAAGGGACTCTTCTTTATCACTCTCTACTATCCGAAAATTTCAGTCATACGACGGCATATCGTTTCCGTCAGATAGGTAAGGCTCTACTACTTTAAGTGTTAAGTTTTAATGACTAAACTCCAAAAGTGTTGCAATGTATAAAAAAACGTTTAAAATTATAAATTAATTGAATATTTAACACATTAGCATTAAATTAGATTATTTTTCTTTTTTTAACATAAGTATCACCCATGCATTCCACTAAACCTTATGAATTGCTGTGTGGCATTCACTGTTTCATAATTATGTTCAAGCCTAGAGCTTGTTTTTGGATTTCTGTAGAACAATACTTAATAATATCTAAGGCTAGATTCAATTATACGTAATTACAGATATACCTACACATATCTTAATGTAAAAAATCATGACAAACAAATATTTACCTTGTAATGATTATCTTCTATAAAAATTATTTTTGTGTTGTAACAGGTCCACCAAATTGATGAATAAATTAATTAAACTAAATAAATGATAAATTATTTTATTGAAGAAATAGAAATATTTAATTAAAATAATCAACGAACATTCAAATAATATTCGGAAATCATTGTAAGTAAATAACCAGCCAGCTAGGGAAGTGGGTAGAGACATCGTGACAGATGTCTTCTGAGAATTGAGTAAACAACTTTCCTTTTCATTATTATCAACACAGACATGGGCTGGCCTGTTCCAGGCTAATTTTGCAGAAGACGAGTCTACATGGCAACCCAAAGGGGAGTCACTATGACATGCACCAGACGAGTCCAAAGGACGTATCTAGTAAAAAGGATGACCGGTAGGTGCAGCACCTACCGGGGACGAAACTCATGGAATAGGTGAAAATTGAATATCTAACGGAAAATAACGTAAGAGGGGGGACCCAAGCTCAGCGTCCTGAAGGCATCACTCGCCCCACTTGGCAATCATCTTTTCAAGAAAGAACACAGGAACATGGTGTTCCTCCCGGTAGAACACTTGATGACCGCGTGTGAACGTGTTAAAGTATAACTAAATTCCTTAGAATAATAATATATTTTTGTTTTCAAAGAAAGATTTAAATAAATATAAAACTTTTGTACAGTTTTAAAAGATTGAATTTAGCGAGATATTAACACATATTGAAGAACATGCGGGGTTTCACCACGACAATGCAAGGACAATAAGATAAGTTTTAGCTATAAAATAATTTAATTATATTGAAATCTGTAAAACCATAATTAAATTCATTTTTGTGTATTGAAACAATAGTAAAGTAAAAAACTAAAAAATAATGTTTTATTAAAGTAGCTTTTTCAAACAAGAATTTTTTTTATTTATTGTAATTTTACAGCCTCACCAAATTACCCACATTTTACCCTGAGATAAGAGAATTAAAATTAATTTACATAATTTTTAACAAATTACTAAGAAATTTAACTTAAAGTAACATAGCTCAGAAAGACAATTGTTACAGTTTGGCGACCAACCACGTGGGGCTGTAAAATACTTGTTCAATATTAAAAATGTATTCAAAGATGTTTAAGGACAATTTTGTTTGAATTTGTGAATTTTGTTTTATAGAATTAATTTATTCAATTTTTGATAATTAATTAAATTTTGAAATTGTAAACTTTTTACATATTTGAAATTGTTGAATGACAAAAAGACAATCATGTCGAAAGTAAATATTGAACAAAGTACTGAAAATGACTCTGATGACTCAGACATTCCTTTAAGCATAATAAAAGAAATAAATCAAAATAAATCTGATATGAATAGGCCAAGTTCAAATATGGAAAATACATTATCCAACATAATGGATATGTTATTAAAAATGAACAATAACGTAGAAAACGTAGAAACTAAATTTAAAGAAATGAACACTAACTTTGATACTAAACTTGATAAAATTAATGATAACTTTGATACTAAACTTGATAAAATCAATGATAGACTAGATGAAACAGAGGTTAAACTCAAGGACATGAATGATGAGCTTAGAAAAGATGTCAATGATAGGATAAGTGAGTTTGAAAATAAACTTATCAATAAACTAGAAGAAGTAAAAGTAGACTTTAATATAAACAATGAAGTAAAGGAGAATAGTTTTGTGGATGAAGTAAACAATGAAGATAGGGAACAAACTATCAAAATAAATAATGTTGAGGACAGACTACTGTCAAATAAAATAGATTTGTTACTAAATATGAATAATAACATTAATACTAAACTTGATAAGATTAATGTTAGGCTAGATGAAACAAATGTTAAGATAAAAGAAATGAATGTTAACATGATAAAGTTAAATGAAGAAACTAATATGAGACTAGATTTGCTGTTAAACATGAATAATAACATTAATACTAAACTTGATGAGACTAATGTTAGGCTAGGTGGAACAAGTGTTAAGATTAAAGAAGTAAGTGATAATGTAATAAAGTTAAATAATGAAACTAATATGAAATGTAATGAGCCCTTAAAAGATGTTAATTATAGGACAAGTCAGATTAAAGACAACTTTGTCAATAAAACAGAAAAAGCAAAAATAAACTTGAACAGAAAAAGTGAAATAAAAGGAAGTAGTTGTAATGAAGTAAATAATCAAGATAGGGAACAAACAATCAAAGTAAATGATGTTGAGGATAGACTAAGTAAAGTAAATAAAACCCTGTTACACAAAAACATAGAAGTAAATGTAAAACCAGCTGAGGTAGGCAATGAATTAAATAATCAAATGAGTAGGCCTAGAGTAAATGATAGGGTAGAAGAGCAAATAGGACATCTACACACTATGTTAGATGACAAAATAGAAAGAATAGAGAAAGCTTTAGCACTCTGTAACACTAACTTTGAAGGTGAAATAGATGACTTTAAGTGTCATGAAAATAAAAAACTAAAAATGATCAGAAACAGACTAGACGAATTGAATGACTTCTTTGAGTTTGAAATGAAAATTATAAGCAAATACTGGGGAATAAATAAACAAAGAGAATTTGAGAATGATTTGATGGGGGGTGAAAACTGTGATTTGGAAATGGATGACTTTGTCAATTATGTGATGAGGTACTATAATGTCTCATGCTTTTCAAACTATAAATATAAAAAAAAAAAATATTAAATTAAATTAGTGCTCTCGGACAATCCCATTTGTATATAAAAATGAATTGTAAAAATGATTGATTAAAAGAAAATATCTAAAGATATCATAATAATAAATAAATGATAGTTGAAACAAGATAACATCCTTAGAATAATAGTAATATATTTTTTCTTTCAAAGAAAGATTTAAATAAATATAAAACTTTTGTGCAGTTTTAAAAGATTGAATTTAGCGAGATATTAACACATGATTGAAGAACATGCGGGGTTTCACCACGACAATGCAAGGAAAATAAGATAAGTTTTAGCTATAAAATAATTTAATCATATTCAAATCTGTAAAACCATAATTAAATTCATTTTTGTGTATGGAAACAATAGTAAAGTAAAAAACTAAAAAATAATGTTTTATTAAAGTAGCTTTTTCAAACAAGTGTTTTTATTTATTGTAATTTTACAGCCTCGCCAAATTACCCACATTTTACCCTGACATAAGAGAATTAAAATTAATTTACATAATTTTTAACAAATTACTAAGAAATTTAACTTAATGTAACATAGCTCAGAAAGACAATTGTTACAGAGTCATCCAATTTCTCTTATAACCATAATGGAACAAAAGATAATTCTACCCTCGGCGATAAATTAAGTTCGCTAATACAGTAATAATGTAATTTGAAGTTCGTAAATAAATGAGCCGATACTGACATTTCAAAATTTTTTTATTTATTTATTTCTTTTTTTTATTTTTATTAAAGTACATTTGACAATCAAAAGAACAATAAATAGCAATTATATTTATTTCAAATTAAAGACAAAAATATCTTCTTAGTCAACCAATTCATTGTAGGCTCACTTATTACTACTTACTGTAGTTCCATTGGATTATAAATGTCTTCTAGTGTACTATTTGGCTTGTCTGGGTCAGAACCATTAAGTCAAGGCAAGGTGGATCGGAATTGGACTTAACGATGCCGTCACTAAAGGTCTCTCTCGTCATATAAAGTCTGTCTGGTAAAATTACAAACTGCGAATCTAAATATAAACAGACGCAAATTAAAAATAATTACTCATGGTAATGATAGGCTTAAAATAAAAGTGAGACAGATTTAAGTGCTTTGATATTTCGCACCGTTTGCAGTGTATATAACATGAGAAGATTCGTTATTAGGATTAATGTGCTTTATTTTTTTTATATATTTAATTATTTTAGTATAGTTGATTTCCTCTTAGTTTACGAGATTATTATTCCTTAGAGACCTTGTAAAATATACATATACCATACACGATCAGTGGTACTGATCCACCCACCCACGTATACACACACGTACAGTTGTGCGATCTTAGAGATTTTGGTGAGTAGAAAAGGCAAAATGAGTGTAGTGAATGTAGATAAACGAATGTAGTCATTGTTACTAACTAACGTTGACCGTTCTTTAGAAAGAGCCATTTATTAACAATCCCAATACAATCCCAACAGCCAGAGAAACTAATGGACCTAAACAAATGTTGCGTAAAGAACCAAACCACGAAGCATTGGTCTAGTTTTCAGCTAACTGACAAACCTGATAATCAATGCTCTTCCCTACACAAAACGTAGACCATGACCACCACGCTACGTGGAAACCCCAAAATCTCTCTAGTAGTGTCCACGTCGATGGTAACTAATGAGAGGGCACCGTGTCTGTATTAAGAAGACAGCGTAGAACTTATCGCATACAATGTCCACAACACGTAAATAAATACGACCCAACACAACTATAACATGACCTAAAGAGTTGAATAATTATTGTTCTACAGGAGAACAAGAGAATAAAAATAACGACTAGACTGAATAATCAATTCTTATCCACCGTTGGATAAGGACCTAGGGAAAATATGTATTAAATGTTTTATCTGGGGTGTTTTACTATGTGCAGTGAAAATATGAACTATTTGAAAAGAAGACGAGAAGAGGTAGGAAAAATGTAGATGAGGATTTGGAGAAGACTGGAGAAAATAGGATGGGAAGATATAGTGCGAATTGAAGCAACACAAAGGAGAGTGGATTAAGAGAGGGAAATACTGAAGACTATAAGAAGAAGAAAAGTAAATGGGTTAAAACACAAGATGAGAAAAGAGAGCCTGTAGGTCTATAGGTTATAGGTAGGTCTATAGGTGTGTAGGTTCGTCTATAGGTTAAGAACAGCTATAGACGAAAAGGCCATAAGA
>JAQJVL010007431.1:0-24037 GCA_035578905.1 Stictocephala bisonia | reverse complement strand
ACCTCTCTCTCTCTCTCTATATCTATCTCTCTCTCTCTCTCTCTGTATAGAAATAGGTCTACCACGAAAACTTACTGACGTTTAAATGAATAGTTAAGTAAGCTTACTAAGCCTTTAAAATTTAAAAATATTTTTGAGAGAAAATTTGTCCTGAAATGTCTAGTAAGCTAATAGAACTGCCCGTTTTATAAGTACAGTAAAATAGTAATAGTTTAAAATGTTTTATATTTGATTAAAAATCTCATACTATCACATAAAAATAAATATATTAAATAATAATATTATGTTAAATAACGTGATGAGAGTTTCAGATGGGTAACGACTTCGCTCTTGGCCTGCCAAGTATGGTTAACTGAACTTAATTTATCCTAAAAAAAAGATTATTTAGCAAGGAGGATCATTAAGTTCAAAGCACGCAGTAGGCCTACTGGTTTGGTTTTTGCTAAACTACAAATGTGATACTACAAAAATCATCCGAGGCCTGACTACCAGCCAAAACGGGACACCCACAGTTACCTAGTTATATTCAGGTCAATGGCAAACATTGAGCTGTGTTGGTTTCGAGATTTCTGTCATCTAAGCTCCACAGCACTCTGAAAGTGCCTACTATTTTCAGACTATTATTCAGGAGGCGTAGATACCTACAAACTATATTATACTAAATAAATAAGGTAACTGCATTATTTCAATGCTGCATTAAAGAGTGCGTGTACAATTTGGGGAATGATTTTTACTATCGTTACTGAAAATTTCCAAAAGCTTACATGCTCATACAATTGAACTCTTCACTGTTTACTTTAGGATAAGATATTTGACCTTTTATTTGACTCAAATTAATAACGTGTATTTTTTTATCTATTTAAAAATATGTTTTGTATTAAGTGTGGAAAGCCAGTACAAATTGCATTGTTATATACCAAATGTAAGTAAACCACATTATAATTTTTAGATGTATGTTGGTTTTACCTTAGTTGTTACTTTATTACTAATAATTTGTATATTCTTTATATTTAGATTATTTTTTGTACTATCATCGTTATTAGGAGCTTGTTAAGTGTTCTAAGGGGTTAATCTGGTACTTACGGATCCACCAGTAGATAAAGAAATAACACAATGATTTACTGGCAACTAAAAAAAAAAACAAAAATCAACACGTTCCAAAAAAGTTGCTTCCGTACAAAACCAGCCCAATTCTGTAACCCAATGATATTACACGCACGCGCGCGTGTGCGTGTGTGTGCGTGTGTGCGTGCGTGCGTGTACAACGTAACCAAACAAAATACCACAATACGTGTCTGAAAGTTTTTATCCCAAATTTATACTGTTGACAATACATTTAGACTTAAAACTGCGTCTAAACACTGATTTTATTGAAGGTATATGTTATGTTTCACTTTCAGGTTAAAGTAAAAAGAATATGTGAAAACGAGGGTTTATGATGTAATTGTAACTATACAATAAAGCTTGCAACTATAAAAGTGACGTTCAGAACTGTTAATGTTTTGATAAATAACAATTTAAAGGGAAAGTATAAAAAGAAAAGAACTAAACAAAGAACAATACTTCATCATTATCCTTAAGCTTAGAACATTCGAAAAGACACAATAATTCTAGACTTAAATGAAAATCTTGAGCATTTAAAGAAGAATAAAACACTTCAGAGTTCCAATTCGCACTGATCAAATATCACGGTTATACTTTAAATCTCCGGCAACGCCATCATTAGGATATTTTTGTAGCTAGGCTACGTAATATGATGTTGTTAAAACTACTGAACAACATCATATTCCTACCTCCCGTTTGTTCAGTACCTTTTGTAAAATTAACACTGATGCAACGCATAACTAATTTAATTATTAACGCCGTGTTTGCTGAAACTGTGCGTAATTAACTTAGCGTTATTACATGGCAAAATGTTTGAAAACAATTATTACAAAGTTTGAGCACAGTAACTATTTACATATGATTATGTGCGTTTACCAACATTATCTGCCTCATTAATGGTTTAATAGTCTAAGTGTTCCGGGAAGGAAGGAGAATGCTTCAGACTTCGAGTGCAGAACTTATAAAATAGTTTTCATACTTAGATTCTTAGATTTATATGAGACGCCGACACAACTTTGTGCGCATTTTAAGGCGGATATTAATAATTATATGAGTGTCGGATGAGTGTGAAAGAGTGTAGTCTGGTTACTCTTAGTATCAGCAACTGATCTTCAGACAGAGCCATTTATTAATAGCCAAGTAGCCAGGTAACTAAGAGACCTACAGCTTTACGTGGACTCGAACTACGTAGTTTGGGTTTGGTTTTCAGGTAATTGACAAGCCTGCTAATCGGTTATCTCCTCCACGCAACATCTGATCACTAATTACCACCAAACATGGACACTCCAGAATTCTCTAGTAGTATCTACGTCGATGGTAATCATTGAGTGTTCGCCATATCGTATCGGTCTCAAAACTGTAAACTTCTCCACTACACAGAATGTTTATTGCACTGTAACACAAATTATTCTTACTTTTAGTGTTTACTTTTTATTTTCAAGTGAATTTAATTACAGTACTAACTGCTTACGAATTTCAGGAAATATGTTCTTTGAAAATCTAATTCTGTTTATGTATCTTTTTACCTTTTGAGAGAGATGCAAACGACTTAACCATAAAAAAAGCACAAATAACGTACGTTCGGGAAGATATATATCACCCAGTGGTTTATTTCAGTAAATCAAGTCTAACTCATTTACACCAGAAGCGTTTACAAAGAAACAGTTCCTTCTTGAAAGCCTTACTTATATGTAACACTAAATACTTTACGGGTTATGACTATTTTGTCAAAACGTTAAACGTTGCATCAATTTGTATATATTTGGTTACAATTTAATATGCATATATTCAGGATCTATGACATATTTCTCTAAGGTGACGTGTAATTATTGTAGAAGAAAAGGTAATTTAAAATATGTACTCACCTAGTTTATGGTGAGTTTGAATAGTCACACAATCACATATTGTAGCTGAATATTCATAATGTAAAATATTCTACGATACTTATTAACTCAATCAAAAAAATAATACATAGTTTTTTCTCATAAATATACAAATATTACCTCCTAACTTTGTTTAGTTATTATGTTCACTGTTAAATTTTATCTATCTAAAAATAATGAAAAAATATTTAACTGAAATAAAAATAAGGAATGATTGACTATTTAACCCTCCATCAAAATGTAATAATAATTTATTAAGAACCATAAGCCAATGTGTAATAAATGTAACAAATAATAATGATATATAGAACGTTTAAGTAGCATACAAATATTTAATTAAACTCTACAAATCAAATAACGTATCAAATCAATCATCTTAGCAATTTAATAAAAATCATAATAAAATATTTTAATAAAATCTTGAAACTTAAATAGTATATTTTAACTAGAATATTACTTACTGTTCAACCACAAAGTATGTGCTCGAAAATTGCCCTACCTTTTAGCAAGGAAATATCACAGAAAAAGCTGTCAGGGACAGACGGATTTTTAGGTGAATTTTTGATATGCAGAATATTGGTTGAATTGGGATACTTGTTGCTAAAGTTCAGAGTACAAGGAGTGCTCTGAATGTTAGCTTAAGTAAAATATTACTCTTCAAACTAACGTGAAACAATACTTGAAAAAGCCAAAATATTTATAATTTTAGATTTTGAAGAAAAAATAACTTATTAAGCTGTAATTTACTATATGTAACTTAATTTATAGAGGAAATGGTTGGGGTTATTTACAACACTTATATTGATACTGAATGTTTCCAAAATATTAAATATATTCATAAGATGTTTCTATTACAAAAATCAGTTTGTAAAACAATAAATTGTAAAAATGTTCGGTGCATGTTAATTATGTTAAAATTAAAATCTTAAATTTAAGTTAAGATTCGAAAAGCATATATTTTTGGCTAAGCCCATATTGTTTACAAGACTAAATACTATTAAGAGACACAGCTTTGTTTGTAGGGTTGAGAGCTTTAATGAATGACATTTACAATGAAGTGGATTCATTCATTAAACACGGCCCTTCAAAACTCAGAAAACTAATCATCTGATGTTTTCAGAACGGAGAATTTCTCTTGGATAATATACATTTCTGTAAAGAAAACTTCCTGTAAATTCAATAATTTATCGCATTTCTTCATCTTATCATAATATTGTAAAGTTTTATCGCATATAATTTTGATTAAACGTAATTGCAATTATATATTATTTTACTTCAGAAGTAAAATATAAATATGATAGCATTAGTATTTCAGGTAAAGTTACAAAAAGTAGTTTTTATCTACATTATGGTTCCAATCACACTTAATAAGTGAAAACTAATAAATTGGACAGTTTCGACAAGCTACGATGCTGAATGAATGTTTAAGTATATTTGTCCAAATAACTTTTAAAAGGTTTAATATAAAATTATACAATCTCAATTCCTCAAGGACATGTGATGAAAGATATTATAACTCCAATGCTCTTGGATGGTCCATTGTCCTTGGTACCAATCTTTATCCTTGTAACGTGATTTATGTTGTTTGTTTATGCTATTAAGACGAATTCAAGCTTGTTATACTTTATTAACAGATAATTTTTCAGAATTATATGATTAATTCGTATAATATTTTTAATATATGCAATTAAATTATTGTTTGTCTTTTTATTTATTTGTATTAACAAATCCAAATCCTCAGACTTCCATGATCTTTCAGAAACTATAAATAGACTATAAATAAATAATATCTGTGAAACTTTGACCTACGTTTTAATTATTTTACAAATCAAATATCCTTTCCTTCGAAATGGTCCTATTTACTTAACTCATAAGTTTTCACGCAGTGCTGAAGTTTCTCACTTGTGTAACGGTCTGGAGACATTACTATCTGTTACAAATTGTGAAACAAATAGTGGAAATTGTTGCCTGATTTACTTGGTTCCTGAAACTGGAAACAAATAATTGTTACTGGAAACTAAACCAGAAAGAATGTTCAATATAAAAGGATTAAATTCTACATTGGTCTGACATTTGTGTAACAGGCTAAAGCAGCACTCTCTGTGACAGAAACAAACGGTGGAAACATTTTCTTGTTACCTGACAGTGAAGCAGGAAGAATGTTCCACTCTAAGGAGTTACATAATTAAAAGACATCAGTACCTATGAAGCAATTGAGGGACTCAGCATCTACGAGGAAGTTGAGGGACATCAGCATCTACGAGGCAGTTGAAGGGCATCCGCATCTGTGAAGCAGTTGAGGGACATCAGCATTTTACGAGGCAGTTGAGGGACATCAGCATCTATGAAGGAGTTAAGGGACATCAGCATCTACGAGGCAGTTGAGGGACATCAGCATCTATGAAGGAGTTGAGGGACATCAGCATTTTACGATGCAGTTGAGGGACATCAGCATCTATGAAGGAGTTAAGGGACATCAGCATCTACGAGGCAGTTGAGTGATATCAGCATCTGTTTGGCAGTTGAGAGATATCAGCATCTATGAGGCAGTTGAGGGACATCAGCATCTATGAAGGAGTTAAGGGACATCAGCATCTACGAGGCAGTTGAGGGACATCAGCATCTATGAAGGAGTTGAGGGACATCAGCATTTTACGAGGCAGTTGAGGGACATCAGCATCTATGAAGGAGTTAAGGGACATCAGCATTTTACGAGGCAGTTGAGGGACATCAGCATCTATGAAGGAGTTAAGGGACATCAGCATCTACGAGGCAGTTGAGGGACATCAGAATCTATGAAGGAGTTAAGGGACATCAGCATCTACGATGCAGTTGAGGGACAATAGCATCTATGAGGCAGTTGAGTGATATCAGCATCTGTTTGGCAGTTGAGAGATATCAGCATCTATGGGGCAGTTGAGGGACATCAGCATCTATGACGCAGTTGAGGGACGTCGGCTTCTACAAGGCAGTTGAGGGACATCAGCATCTACGAGGAAGTTGAGGGACATCATCATCTATGAGGCAGTTGAGGGACTTCAGCATTTTACGATTCCGAGGTCATTTTTAAGTCATTGTTACTACAGTAATACTGTCTTCCACACCGAATGAAACTTCTCCTGTTGTTTGTCAAACTATAATAAAAGTGATTTGGATTACACGTGACATAATAAATATCTAGTTTCCATAATTTCCTAAGGTCTATAAAGATTATAGCACTGAAGGAGGATCGATAACTTTACGTCTGGTTCTAAAGAAAGCAACTGCCAATTTATTGCCACAGGTTATTGGTTAAGGCAAATGCGATGTAAATAATGAGCTCTTCCTAAGAATCTGTCTCAATATCACTCTCTAAGTCATAGCGAACTCCTCCTGTTCAATGAAATTACGATGAAAACGTAGTAAACGAAATTGACTTTGGAGTATTGAGGTAACAAGCGAAGTCCTGTAAGTGTCCTAGTAAATGTACTAAATTGCCTTACGAAGAACTAATTTTGCAGAAATAGTAAAAGTAAAGTGGATTTTAACTGAATGTACAGTAAATAATAAGATAACACTATGCTACCTTAAAAAATATTTAAAAAAACAATGTATGTTGTAACATACATGTTTTTTATGTAGCGCCTGGGTTGAACACTGTTATTTATATTTGCAAAGCAACATCGTTAACAAGGCATTCATCATACAGTTTTTGCTCTATGTCTACATATTAATAACAATACAATAGTTTTGCTCTGTATTTAATAAGACTAAATCACTTGTTCTTTAGGATAGTAACATCAAAATTAAATATTTTTCTCTTTCTAATAACAAGAGTTATTTTTGGGTTAGTTAATTAGAACCGAAACTGCCATGGGTTTAGTATGTAGAACTATTTTTTACATAAGGGTTTTAATTTGTGAACTAAGTAAATGTTGTTTGAAACTGTTTGTGTCAATATTAAAGTAATTGATCAATTATCTGATACAATCGTATATTAGTTTGCACTGTTCGAATACGACCAGCAACTAAACAAATATAATATAAATTGTGACATTCAAGTACTTTGCCTCATTAAATGCCGTATTGTAAATGTTTTAACAATTGTGGAGCTGAAATTAAGTTATTTTTAACTTATAGTTGTTAAAACATATAATAATGTCAGTGGAACATTGTCTTCACTGAAGTTAGAAAATGATGCTGAACAAAGACATTGTATTAAAAAGACCATACTTTTATAAATCAAGTTTATTTTCTTATACACGTGAGATCAATTTCATATTCGAAATAAATTTTTTGGTCTGCCCGAGGTATAAATTAATTTGTGTTTAAAATTTGAATTAACACTAATTAAACCAATTACTAAACTCAATCAGTAGAGGATTCATGATTATGACTTATAACTTATAAAAGTTACGTAAACTTTTTAAATTATTAATTATATTAATTTAACAACTTTGTTAAACTTCACTTGCCAGTTCACGTTGGCTTGCAAGGCTGTGCGTGAACTTAATTCAACGAGTGAAGTATCAGCCGTTACTTCAGTGGGGACTCGAACCCTGGACCTTGCCCTCCGCAGTCCGAAGCCTTAACCACTGAGCCAACACGCAGGAAACTATAATATGTCTGATTAGTTTATGATGAATTCCTAAAATTTTTTTCTAGATTTTCCACGTACGATCCATTAATTTGAAGACGTAATATTAATTATAAATTTCTAAGTTTAGTATGACACAGTAATAATTAAATTAATTAGGACGTGTATAAAAAACACTGTAAATAGAAACTCTAATTGGCAACAAAGGGATGCTTGGCAATAGTGCACTCAAAGTGCAATGCAGATTGGATGATAAGTGGTTACCCAATAGGGTACGTTGCAATGGTTCAATGACAAAGGATCTACAACGACATGTTGCGAGGGGATCATTCCCATCACGGAAACCACCTTTGTTGTTTGCTTTCTCATTGAGTCATTTAATTTACCAGAATAAATATTTTTGACGTAACTAAATCAGTATGTAAAAAGTTACCTGATCTCCATCCCATTGACTGTAAAAGATCAATTGACGCTTCGCCGGTCATAATATTGAGTTTGAATATATATAATTGAAATGTGCAGCAATCTTTTAGTTTACACTGTATCCAATTTATATCAAATTTAGAACAGCAGATGTTATGTATAATTTAATACAGTGCTCAATTATCTTAAATTTTAAAATTTTAACCTACCACAGTTTTATTCAATTTGTTTTGATTTAAGAGCTGTTAAATAAATCAATCAATATAGCTCCATAAGAATAGCATGGGAATTTCAGAGGTTAGTATGGCGGAGCCCTGAGGTCGGAGAGGAAAATCCTTTCTAGGTGAGCCTCTAGGGGCCAAGATACAACATATTTACAAAACTTCAAGTCAATTGGATGTATAGTTTCGAAGAGATAGAGTACAGTGATAAATGGTTTTTTATATATATTTTAGATTGGCAGTCTTTTTACTGGCGCACATGACAGATTTTTATTATTTGAATATTTTAACATCGCTTATTTTTATAGATAGTCCAAACCAGACTTAGTTTTCAAAAAAAAAAAAAAAAAAAAAAAAAAAAAAAAAAAAAAAAAAAAAAAAAAAAAAAACTTTAATATACAATAGCATATTTTTATTTATCTATTAAGATTTATTATTAAGATAATCACGATATGGGTGAATGTAGATTTCGAATTAGTGTAATGATACTTTTAATATACTTGCCATTCGTGGGGAATACAGATATTTTATAACTGAGATTCACTAAAAAATATTTGTTAAATGTCCATTTGAAATAGTTTTAAAAGAAACACCCTTTAATATAATAAGAACAACATAAAATTTAAAATAAAACCAAACTACAGTATATATTAAATATTTCTAGATTACAGTTGTTTTTAATAGTTCCATAAAAAAATAACGTAAAACCATACTGAAGTGTCTACTGGCATTACCGAGGCCAATAACCGAGTTGACACTCGTGTGGTGACTGACAAGGTTGGCACGTGAGGGGTGCAAGGGTCTCTTCTAGTACTAATATGTAACTTTAGGTTTTGAACCTACTTCTATTTCAGTGACCTCAGAACTATAATATCTACTACAGTATGTAGGCTATAAATACGTACTTTAATAATCTTAATATAATATTATAATAATAATATAATATAATGATATACTGTAATAATATCTTACTATAATAATAATATAATAGAATATGTAAACAATTTATAAATATAATACGAGTATGTATGGTAGTGACAAAGATAAAATGTTTTAGTCATGAATTTGATCTATCTCTTTTTTATTTAGTGTATAGCTAAGGATAATTTTATCTTACACTGCTTTAATAAATTAATTATAATTAGAGAAAATTAACTTCCAAATGCTAAATTTTAAATTATATTATATCAGTACTATGCATTATATTTCATTATTGTTGTTAGCATAATTAATTAACAAAGCAATTTAAAATTGAGCCTCTAAAATTGCTGACGTATTCAAATATTTATCTTAAATTCAAAATTTAACTTGAAAGCTGGGTTCGAGCACGGACTAATGATAGTAAAATGTTATTATATTCCATGTCGTAAGTTTTGATTATACATTTCTGCAATTGCAGTATACAAAGACAGCTCAACCACAAGCAATGAATTAAGATAGTACTTTTATTATATTAGAATGAAAATCATCAATTGGAATGTATTTTAGTATTCACAGTCTAATCTTGAGAAAGGGTACTCAATGTGTATGTATATTGAGTTTATAGTTATTTAACTGAACCGTTCAGATTTAGAATATGTTTATAAGAAAATACCATTAATAAATGTAAGGTGACAAATGATGGCGGAGGAAAACTTAAACCGCTCCAAATTTGGCGTTTTTATTACGATAGAATTTAGAAGTTTCAGGTGTCATCTTTCTTCTACAACTTTTCATGGTTAGCAATATAATTAATGACAAGACCTTTTACTTTAGTGGTAATGGCCCTCCCACCTGCCCACCTATACAAGAACAGTGGTATTGAACCACCCATACACGTCCAGTTGTATTGAACCACCCATACACGTCCAGTTGTATTGAACCACCCATACACGTCCAGTTGTATTGACCCACCCATATACGAACAGTGGTACTGAACCACCCATACACGTCCAGTTGTATTGAACCACCCATATACAAACAGTTGTATTGAACCACCCATGCACGTCCAGTTGAATTGAACCACCCATATACAAACAGTTGTATTGAACCACCCATACACGAAGAGTAGTATTGACCCACACATACACGAACAGTGGTACTGAACCACCCATACACGTCCAGTTGTATTGAACCACCAATATACAAACAGTTGTATTGAACCACCCATACACGAACAGTAGTATTGACCCACCCATACACGAACAGTGGTACTGAACCACCCATACACGTCCAGTTGTATTGAACCACCCATATACAAACAGTGGTATTGAACCACCCATATACGAACAGTGATATTGAACCACCCATACACGTCCAGTTGAATTGAACCACCCATATACGAACAATGATATTGAACCACTCATATACGAACAGTGGTATTGAATCTTTCAATCCCAAACAGCTTCATTGAAAGATTCAAATTAGAATGTTCAATAACTTTAATCGTATATATAATCTGTTTTAAATATAAGACTTTCAAATGTTATGTTAAATGAGAGTATTTCTCAAAATATGATATATATCAATTGAAATAAACACTATGCACTAACGAAAACTTAACAAAGTATAAATATAAATTACTATGGTAGTGTGTGTCAGTGGAAGTTCCACCAGCTCATCAAATCTCTCCTGGGACTCACGTATTGTAATAATAGTAGCTGAACTTTGTGTGTGAACGTGGAACCTTAGTTATCTTACAAGGAGAGTTAATGCGAAGTAAGATATCATCTTAAATCTATTTATTGATGTTTAAATTTCTAAATTGTTTATTTAACATAAATACAGACTGTACATGGACATAAGTTATTTACAAAATATAATTACCGTATTATTTTGACAGTTTATATCAATATATAATATGTTGTATGATATTTTTTACAAAAGTGAATATCAATCATACAACAAATTGATAAAAACTGTTTAACCCGATGTACTATTTATACAAAAATCAATGTCTTCTAATATTCATCCGTCACTGATTAACATTTGTTTCCTGATGCTGTAACCATATGTGGTTTGAAGCCGGACCTCTAAAGAGAACTCTGTCAACATGCCTTATCACCTAGTCCAATGTCTCCTATCAAATATCGATCTGTAACTGTTAAACTTTTGTTTCCCAATGTTGTAACCATACGCAGTTGCAAGCCCGACCTCTTCAGGGAATTCTGACAACTTGCATCGGCACATTAGTCCAATGTCTTCTAGTATCCATCCGCAACTGTTTAACGTTTGTTTCCCAAAATTGTAACTATAAGCAGTTGGAACCCCGACCTCTACCGGGAATTCTGTCAACTTGCCTTATTACCTAGTCCAATGTCTTCTTACATCCATCCGCAATTGTTTAACGTTTGTTTCCTAATATTGTAACTATACGCAGTTGCAAGCCCGACTTCTAACGGGAACCCTGCCAACTAGCCTTGTCACATTAGTCAATGTCTTCTAATATCCATCCGCAACTGTTTAACGTTTGTTTCACAATGTTGTAACCATACGTAGTTGGAAGCCCGACCTCTACCGGGAATTCTGTCAACTTGCCTTGTCACATTAGTTCAATGTCTTCTAATATCCATCTGCAACTGTTTAACGTTTGTTTCATAATGTTGTAACTATACGCAGTTGCAAGCCCGACTTCTAGCGGGAACCCTGCCAACTTGCCTTGTCACATTAGTCCAATGTCTTCTAATATCCATCCGCAACTGTTTAACGTTTGTTTCACAATGTTGTAACCATACGCAGTTGGAAGCCCGACCTCTAGCGGGAACTCTGCCAACTAGCCTTGTTACATTAGTCAATGTCTTCTAATATCCATCCGCAACTGTTTAACGTTTGTTTCCCAATATTGTAACTATACGCAGTTGCAAGCCCGACTTCTAACGGGAACCCTGCCAACTAGCCTTGTCACATTAGTCAATGTCTTCTAATATCCATCCGCAACTGTTTAACGTTTGTTTCACAATGTTGTAACCATACGCAGTTGGAAGCCCGACCTCTAGCGGGAACTCTGCCAACTAGCCTTGTTACATTAGTCAATGTCTTCTAATATCCATCCGCAACTGTTTAACGTTTGTTTCCCAATATTGTAACTATACGCAGTTGCAAGCCCGACTTCTAGCGGGAACCCTGCCAACTTGCCTTGTCACATTAGTCCAATGTCTTCTAATATCCATCCGCAACTGTTTAACGTTTGTTTCCCAATATTGTAACTATACGCAGTTGGAAGCCCGACCTCTAGTGGAAACTCTGCCAACTTGCCTTGTCACATTAGTCCAATGTCTTCTAATATCCATCCGTCACTGTTTAACGTTTGTTTCGTTATCTCCTTCATATTATATCTTTGTTTCGTTACCACGATATTAGTAATCGTATACCAGACTAAAATATTCGTTTTTCAAACTTGAGGTTTAGCGTTACATCAACGCACAACTAAAAGTGCAGTTTAGTTCGTACACTACCTGTTAATAAATATACTATGTATGTATTACATAATTACAGTAATATGAAGTCCTAATAGAATATTCTTTAGCTGTATACAAATTGAAATGCTGTATAACAAATTATGAACTACAGTATCGTTCGTTTTATCGTTCACCAACATATTACGTAAGGTTGGTACTACTTTTTTAAGTTGATGTTAACCAAAGTTGGGGTACTAAAAATATTAGTAACATTTTTATGTTACAATTATTATAGATTCAGCGTACATTCTTACAATATATGATTTTACAAAATAAATAAAGTAATAATTTCAATAAAGTACCATTTTATTTATTTTATATTATAAAACGAACACCGGCTCTGAGGCCATCTTCAGAGTGTATCTGATTTTACAAAATATGTACATAATTTTTAAAACCATCCTGTTATTCTTAAACTATGTTTATGAATTCTACCATATTTAGATAGGTACATTATTATTATTCATATTCATCTCTAAGACGCCGATCGTAGAGATATGGGCGAATAAGAGAGGTGAATGAGTGTAGATAAACGAGTGTAGTCATTGTTACTATCTGAGTTCGACTTAGCTCAGAAAGGACTATTTATTAATAGCCCAATAGCCAGGGCAACTATGGGACCTACAGCTTTACGAGGAATACGAACCACTCAGTGTTGGTCTGATTTTCAGCTAACTGACAAGTCTGACACTCAGTAATCTCACCTACACAACATCCGAACTTGACTACCATTCAACACGGACACTCAAGACTTCTCTAGTAGTGACAACCATTGAACGGACGCCGTGTCGGTATTAAGAGAACCGAGCATGGAACCTATCGCCTACAATCTACCAAACACTTTGTCCCAAGTAGCTGGGCTACATCACTGCGCCAACAGTGCCGACATTTTAAAATAATAATCAATTAAATGTGAATTAACACCAGCCACGTAGTAAATCACAAACACAATTTTCCTGTAGCTACTTTGTTTGCAGCGCTAGAGCACTGAGCAGGCCTACTCACTTACAAAATTAATTGATTTAAAATAGCTATACATATATGGTCAAGTGTTTTGTTTGTATAAATATAAAAAAATTATATGTATAAAAAAAGTGTTTGTATAACCTAAACACAGGTAATGTAGAGAAAAAGTTAGAATAAATATTTCCAAATATAAATGTGCATATTAATATTTAATCACATCCTAATATTCAATCTAAAATAGATTTGATTTATTCTGATGATATTTAATCTGAACTCGACTATCAATAAGAACCATAATGTCTACCTTATAAATAAATGAAATATTTTATCGGGGTTGACACTATTTATGTAATAGTGTATATAATAATATAATAAATATTATCCATGTAGTATAATATTTGTTATATTATTCTTTACATACTATATTACATTTTTTATCCTATTTCATAATAGGAATAATGTTGGAATATTGTTTTTAATTTATAAATATTTGAAGACTGCACCGAATCTTACTGATGTTGCTTTTGAACTCATCTCAATCGTACGAGACTCTAAAAATGTGTTGAGACTGATTGGGATCGAACTGAGAACGTGTACTACACTTCCAACGAACTACACTTACTAATGAAAATTTAAATGTGTTTACTTAATTATGATAATTGTCTAGGCTGCTCAAGTAATTGTCTATGGGCGAATAACGTATACATGTTTGCTAGTTACTGAAACAATGCACAGTAATGCATCTAAAAGTCCAAATATTTTACAATTAATTCACTAACTTGAAGACCTCAATACAACTTTATGTACGTATGATATTGGATGGAATGACATACTGTGTCTTATTGAGTACTTCAAAGATAAATTGAAGTAAATAATATCTCGTTAGGACAGTTTACTGCAGTACTAGATAAATTATGAACATTTAAATGTTTAGCCCAATATTGAATAAAGACAATTATTACAACGTAATTTGTGTTTAATGTATGTCTTTTAATGAATAGAGACGATTCTCCCAACATAATTTGTATACTCTCGAAAATTTTAAAATCCCAGTATACTTTTGAGATGAGTACATATTTCTTAGTTATTGCCATGGTCACAGATTGCCATGGATTGCAATAACCAAGGTTAGTCGCAGTCAGTACCTAGAAACCCAGTATGAACAGTCCCATTATTTAACTATGAATATTATTCAAGGGTCTTTCAACCTAGATGTAATTTTTTTTTGTTGAAAATGTTGTGTGTTTTCACTTATATTTAAAAAAAGCTATTTTGTTTCCGCATCCTGGTTGCATTTATTTAAAAATTTACTCTATTTTCCACCCTTCATTTGTTTTTATATAACTCCAAAGTGCATAATCTTTCGTGTATTCATTTCTCTACATCGTTGACTAATTTAAATAAACGCTATTTTAGAAAGTTTGGGGGCACCCGAGGTGCGACATGGACTACCTGAGGGTCAAAATTGGACACTCGAGGTGCGACATGGTGCTTCGGCTAGCAGTGTGGCCGTGTTGGTTAGGTTAGGTCAAAATATTGAAATGGTGTGATTATCCTAGTAACGTAGGTCCTATTTTGTATATATATATATATATATATATATATATATATATATATATATGGACACAGAGAGAGAGAGCGCGTCTACAACACCGCAACCCTTCGCCGGGCTACCTGAGGTGGCATGTCGCACCTCGAGTGCCAGTTTTATGGCCCTTTGGGTTGCTGGGATTAACACAGGTAGTCCATGTCGCACCTCGAGTGCCAGTTTTATGGCCCTTTGGGTCGCTGGGATTAACACAGGTAGTCCATGTCGCACCTCGAGTGCCAGTTTTATGGCCCTTTGGGTTGCTAGGATTAACACAGGTAGTCCATGTCGCACCTCGAGTGCCGGTTTTATGGCCCTTTGGGTTGCTGGGATTAACACAGGTAGTCCATGTCGCACCTCGAGTGCCAGTTTTATGGCCCTTTGGGTTGCTGGGATTAACACAGGTAGTCCATGTCGCACCTCGAGTGCCAGTTTTATGGCCCTTTGGGTCGCTGGGATTAACACAGGTAGTCCATGTCGCACCTCGAGTGCCAGTTTTATGGCCCTTTGGGTCGCTGGGATTAACACAGGTAGTCCATGTCGCACCTCGAATGCCAGTTTTATGGCCCTTTGGGTCGCTGGGATTAACACAGGTAGTCCATGTCACACCTCGAGTGCCAGTTTTATGGCCCTTTGGGTCGCTGGGATTAACACAGGTAGTCCATGTCGCACCTCGAGTGCCAGTTTTATGGCCCTTTGGGTCGCTGGGATTAACACAGGTAGTCCATGTCACACCTCGAGTGCCAGTTTTATGGCCCTTTGGGTCGCTGGGATTAACACAGGTAGTCCATGTCACACCTCGAGTGCCAGTTTTATGGCCCTTTGGGTCGCTGGGATTAACACAGGTAGTCCATGTCGCACCTCGAGTGCCAGTTTTATGGCCCTTTGGGTCGCTGGGATTAACACAGGTAGTCCATGTCGCACCTCGAGTGCCAGTTTTATGGCCCTTTGGGTCGCTGGGATTAACACAGGTAGTCCATGTCACACCTCGAGTGCCAGTTTTATGGCCCTTTGGGTCGCTGGGATTAACACAGGTAGTCCATGTCACACCTCGAGTGCCAGTTTCATGGCCCTTTGGGTCGCTGGGATTAACACAGGTAGTCCATGTCGCACCTCGAGTGCCAGTTTTATGGCCCTTTGGGTCGCTGGGATTAACACAGGTAGTCCATGTCGCACCTCGAGTGCCAGTTTTATGGCCCTTTGGGTCGCTGGGATTAACACAGGTAGTCCATGTCACACCTCGAGTGCCAGTTTTATGGCCCTTTGGGTCGCTGGGATTAACACAGGTAGTCCATGTCGCACCTCGAGTGCCAGTTTTATGGCCCTTTGGGTCGCTGGGATTAACACAGGTAGTCCATGTCGCACCTCGAGTGCCAGTTTTATGGCCCTTTGGGTCGCTGGGATTAACACAGGTAGTCCATGTCGCACCTCGAGTGCCAGTTTTATGGCCCTTTGGGTCGCTGGGATTAACACAGGTAGTCCATGTCGCACCTCGAGTGCCAGTTTTATGGCCCTTTGGGTCGCTGGGATTAACACAGGTAGTCCATGTCGCACCTCGAGTGCCAGTTTTATGGCCCTTTGGGTCGCTGGGATTAACACAGGTAGTCCATGTCACACCTCGAGTGCCAGTTTTATGGCCCTTTGGGTCGCTGGGATTAACACAGGTAGTCCATGTCGCACCTCGAGTGCCAGTTTTATGGCCCTTTGGGTCGCTGGGATTAACACAGGTAGTCCATGTCGCACCTCGAGTGCCAGTTTTATGGCCCTTTGGGTCGCTGGGATTAACACAGGTAGTCCATGTCGCACCTCGAGTGCCAGTTTTATGGCCCTTTGGGTCGCTGGGATTAACACAGGTAGTCCATGTCGCACCTCGAGTGCCAGTTTTATGGCCCTTTGGGTCGCTGGGATTAACACAGGTAGTCCATGTCACACCTCGAGTGCCAGTTTTATGGCCCTTTGGGTCGCTGGGATTAACACAGGTAGTCCATGTCACACCTCGAGTGCCAGTTTTATGGCCCTTTGGGTCGCTGGGATTAACACAGGTAGTCCATGTCGCACCTCGAGTGCCAGTTTTATGGCCCTTTGGGTCGCTGGGATTAACACAGGTAGTCCATGTCACACCTCGAGTGCCAGTTTTATGGCCCTTTGGGTCGCTGGGATTAACACAGGTAGTCCATGTCGCACCTCGAGTGCCAGTTTTATGGCCCTTTGGGTCGCTGGGATTAACACAGGTAGTCCATGTCGCACCTCGAGTGCCAGTTTTATGGCCCTTTGGGTCGCTGGGATTAACACAGGTAGTCCATGTCGCACCTCGAGTGCCAGTTTTATGGCCCTTTGGGTCGCTGGGATTAACACAGGTAGTCCATGTCGCACCTCGAGTGCCAGTTTTATGGCCCTTTGGGTCGCTGGGATTAACACAGGTAGTCCATGTCGCACCTCGAGTGCCAGTTTTATGGCCCTTTGGGTCGCTGGGATTAACACAGGTAGTCCATGTCGCACCTCGAGTGCCAGTTTTATGGCCCTTTGGGTCGCTGGGATTAACACAGGTAGTCCATGTCGCACCTCGAGTGCCACCGAAAGTTTAACTAGTTAAAGGTATTTTTGAGAGTTTTTACAGGACTTACAAAATTGTAAAATTTAATTAAACGGAAACTAATTTATATAAGAGGCAAACTTCTTTCTAACTTCTGAATTTAACTTTCTTGTTTTATTGTTTGCACATGATTTTTAGAAACTGTGTAGTTAATTAGTTTTGTTCAGTAGTTATTCTTCATTTTATACTTAATCCGATTTATAAATACTTTTAAATTGGAATTTTCATAATTTAGCGATGGATATTCAATGTGTGTTGCAGAGAAAATTTAGATAAATTCCCGTGTTTACAATAGCTTTCATAAATAAATTATACAACTATTTTTCCTGTAGCAAATTTTTTCTTCGTACAGTATGTACTCAAATTTGCAAACAATATTAAATTAAAATTGTTTGGTTATTTTACTTGAAAGCCATCTACACCCTCAAGTAAAAATGGCCTCATTTGAGACAAACCCTCGCATAAACACAGAGGGTGATAGACAATACGGAGGGGAAGGATAGAACAAAATTATGTAAAAAGTGTTTTTATTGTAAAAACTTAAGAAAACACATTTTATATGGATAAAATCAAACCCTAGTCCCACAAACAATTTCCTACTTAAAAAAATAAAATACCGCTCAGTGATAGAAAAAATCAGATTTCTTTGTAATAAAATATGCATTGCCTTAAGAGAGATGAGTAATGGATGTGGTGGTTAGGGGGTTAGGAGGACAGAGAAACAATTTGAGTGAGAGGTAAGTTGCTGGAGTGAAAGCTGGATATAAGCTGGAAACATTTGTAAGGATGTGGCGAGTATGAAGTTCCAGCCCAGTGAACCTGACAAAATTAATGTCTTGCTGTTACCATTATAAGTTTCCTGTGAATTTGAATCTTAAATTTGGTTTGAACAGAAATATATGTGATGCTTTTAGTTTGTAAGACATTTCCAATTGTTGTTTTCATTGTTAGAGCAAGGAAATATTGTGTTTACTTTATTTGTTTGTTTACTTACTTTTAGTGTTTAGGTTTTTAATTATATAATTTGTACAAATTGGACACTATTAGAGTAGAGTTTACACTTAACATATTAAAAATAAATAAGTAGTATTTACTTTTTTATCTAACCTCTTCTGCTAATAAAAATATCTTCACTTTACACGATAAACTACACAAAACTAAAGAGATCTGCACATTTGTATCCAACATAGTCATCTACTGGCAACCATTCGATAACATTAATTATATCATCAATCATTATATTTACTGAAGTAGTCTTTCCGTCAAATATGCTTATAAAGGAGTTGATAGATCATTATAGGCTGAACGAAGTACTAAAACGATAGTCATTTAATTTTTAAACTCTGATACTTTAAAATTTTTACTTTTACACTTTTTAATTACTTTTGATGCCAATGGAAACACCGTTCTTATCCTCAAATAAATTTATGATAAATACTTAAAGTACGATGAATTTAAATTTGTTATTTTTAAATTCTTCATACGTTAACGTCGACCTAAATAACTGTAATCACTTTATAGTGATTAGGTTGCACTCACACAGTTACCTGGAAAAATGAAAAATGTTATAATTGCGTCAGACCAATGGAAAAAAATATCATAAATATCATAAATACTTGTATTTTATTAAAATTTTAGGTTTTTATTAAATAATATGGGTCTTTCATAATGAAATAAATAATATTAGTACCGGTAGCTAAAACATGACTTAGAAAATCTAAAATAATATTAATAAACAAAATAACTTGAATTAAAGCCAAACACATATTTCAATACTATATAAAATCTACACGTGCAAATATCAATACTTCTTACTTAAAGAAAATGTCGTGACGTAGTTTAATATATTAAAATATTTACTGAATCCCTCGTCCTTCGTGCTTGCATATTCAATTCCTTCAATTTCTCGTTGGTGATCACGCAGCGAATGACTCACCCTGTATAAAGGGTATAAAGGGGGGTCCCCCCCCCTCTCTCTCTCTCTCTCTCTCTCTCTCTCTCTCTCTCTATATATATATATATATATATATATATATATATATATATATCTCCCTCTCCCCCCTTCCTCCCTCCCTCCCTACCTCCCTACCTCCCTGCATCCCTCCCTCCCCCCTCTCTCTCTCTTTCTCTCTCTCTCTCTCTCTCAATATTTCTTCATCCCTCTCACTGTGAAGCATTGATTTTGTGTAGGTGTATATAATCAAGGCTAATAGTTTATCTAATAAAATGCCAAATAGTGCTCGAATGTTTAGTTGAAACAAACCATTAGATAGCTCCATATATGCGTATCTGTAGCAAATATATTGACTAAGTTAGCACATTGAAAAAACTTATTATGAATATAGTTAATATATTTACCCTAATATAATAAAAAACGTTCTTACCTACTGCAAAATAAGAAACTATGATACCAACTTGTTTGCAATATCTATTTCAACTGTATACCAGTGTATGAATCAGTATGTTAGAAGAGTCCTGAGTCACATTTCTTTTTTTTTACCATACAGGCTTTGGCATAAGTTTGAAATATATTCCTCATTTTCTGTCAGTTAAATTAATTATACATCTCTCCTACGGACTGGCGGTGTGGGGAGGTTGCTCCAACGTGAACCTCTCAAGAATTTTTGTTCTTCAAAAAAGAGCGGTTCGAATAATCGCAAAACTTAGGCAGAGAGAGTCGTGCAGAGCAACATTCAAAACCCTGAACTTGTTGACATTACCCTGCCTCTACATTCTTGAAACATGTCTCTTTTTTAAATCAAAATGCGAGTCCATAAGAGGTTGCGACATACACTCTTATGAGACTAGAGGCAGGGGTAACTACCGAACTGGGAAACACAGGACGGTAGCTTACGAACGATTGCCCGCACAGGCAGGTGTTCAATTTGTCAACAAGCTGCCAAATTCAATCAAATGTGCTCCTACGCTGAAGGCGTTCAAATCTCGTCTGAAGCAAGTGTTGATTGCAGAGGCATTCTACAGTTCGGACGAGTTTTTGGCACATAACTGGGAGATCTAGTAAAATTGCAAGAGTAGACTGGCTGAGTGGGAAACATTTTTTTTTCTTTTTTTGAAAGAATGGGTGTGTGAATGCATGCTTATTGTATGTATGAATGTGGATCTGGATGTAAGCGTGGATGAATAATTTTAGCTTAGTTTAAATATTTTATAGTAATGACGATTGCGATGCATTATACAAATGTAAAAATATGCAATAAAACATTTATTATTATTATTATTATTATTATTATTATTATTATTATTATTATTATTATTATTATTATTATTATTATTATTATTATTATTATTATTATAGCTGTACGGAGCAATACATAATAACTATCTCGTCCTTGTTACTAAGCAGTATTAGTTATATGACATTAAATTCTTTTAGAGCCTGTATTTTCTGACTGGGCCACCTTTTTTCCTCAGGTTTTCTCTATTGTGTTATACAAACAAAACTCTTTAAAGTTACGTATAACTCGAGGCAGGCTTACATTTAAAATATAGTTTTTTAATTAGCATAATACATATACAGTACAAGTGAACGTCACGGAACACAAATGTATTACAATATATGACCACAATGAACAAATATATTACAATACAAGCAGAAAATGCACAAATATTATATTGATCGATTTCGGTGAACCACGCTCACCTTCCTCAGACCAGAGGGATTCACAAAAGAATCAAATTAGTGTTGAGTGACGTTTACTTGTATTGTAAGTTATATTTAAAATGTTTAATTCCTTCTTGGATCACCCCCTCACTATCATAAAACAAGTTAAATATGTCTATATGTTTTATATAAGGTCATTTACATAATTACAAAGTTTAATAAAATTCCTTTCAATAGTTTGTAAAATAATAAATATATTCCAGACTGTTGTCTAACCCTTTATATACTTTTACTATCTGTTTTTGAATACCAGTGTTCACAATTACCATAAATTAACTTAATGTGTTGGTAATCACCACTCTAACTGGTAAATGTTCATAAGTACCAATTATTGGTAAACGTTCCAATTATTATCCCTATAAACGAATACATATCGGTAATGACCACGTAAAGTTAGTGAAATTAACGTATTTGTCCAGTATCAATAATTAATTTCCAACGTCTATAATAAGGTCACTAACCATACTACCTGTGTTTTTTGTATGTCATTTTTATTGTTTAAATACTCATTTTAATATTTATTTTATACCTTTCTTAAGTTTCTAGTTACGTTAAAATTAACTTTTTATGCCCATTTCCACCTCTTTCTGTCAGCTAAAATAAACAAAAAAAAATGTGTTTTTCCGTGCATTTATAGTAGAAACATTCATCCCACCAACTTCCTCCCCCCAAGCTGGACATTCTTTATTTAAGGTAGCACCACTAAGGCTCTACTACAGTTGCACAAAGTGCCAGTCGCAGCAGGATGTGACCTGACCATCCTTAGTTTTGACCATCGCCCGTCTCAAGATAAATAGTGGCTCGATATTTTCGCATAATCACGTGCCAAAAGGCTATATACATATGTATATTTAGGATATAGAAGTTATAAATGATCATAAATATAGTACAATGGTAACAAGGTATTCCAATTTATTACAGCGTTTAATTATCTCTTGCAGATTCATGGAATGCAATGTGAGACGTGTGCTGTTCAGTAGCTGAGGTGTAGACGAAGGGAGGGGGTGTGATTGGTTATTGATGAAGCCAAGTTTACTATCTGGATGAAGCTTAGCGACCCTTCAGTGCATTAATTCGTAGCAATTTAAATCTCTTACATATTTTGTTTTACGCAGTTGAAATTCATAAATGTATATATTAAGGTAAAAGATAGTTATTTTAAAAAAATAATTGATACTTTTAGTTTTCATTCATGATTTTTATTATATTTAGTTACTGCTAACATAATTAACCAGAATTTCTCCTACATTAGTATGAATTTACACACAGATATATTTAATGTCTAATAATATTACAGGATTTATCGTAACGTACTGTTCTTTTCAAAAATCGAAGGACAAGTAGCTAAACCTTTTATATTGTTATCAGAAGAATTTTTTAAAGGTGATGAGAAATCCAAATACAGCGTACCAACCGCAATTCTCTAAAAAATTACTAAAAACTAAAATTAATACATTTTATATTGGATTGATGAGTTTAGGTATGAACTACAAATTAAAGATAAAACAAACTCTAATCTATCCACAAAGTAACTCACACCAAACAAGTATACTTAAATTTAATAAATTTCGTTACAGTAAAATAATTATTGGTTATATTTCATTGTATTTATTATTTTCATTAGACTCTAAGTTCAAGTATAAAGGCTATCACAAACTGACAATCTGACCATGTGATATTTTCTTAATGCACTCATACGTTTAGGAAGTTCTTCAAATATTAAAGAAAATCTACTAAGTGACTCGCTGGGAAGAAAATGAACCCAAATGCCCACGGAGCAGCCCTCCTAGCGGGTTGGTATTTCATTACACATTTCGTAGTACTTTTGGACTTTAAACATTTCCACATTTCCTTTTCATCTGTTTTTTACCATGTCAGTGTTTTATAGTTTTTGTAAAAACATTTTTTATATTTAAATAAATTAGAATACTTAACTCTGTTTTTTTTTTAACAAAAATGTTGAGCTCGATAAAGATTACTACAAAATGTGCATTAACCTTGTTGTTTTGTGTCTTTAATAATAACAAAAGTAAGTACGTCTAGTCATTCCATATTTATGTTTACATTAACAGAACTCTGCTAATATGAACATAATAATAAATTTTGTAACAATTTTCAATCCTACATACTTCATTTTATGTAATATTAAAATAGACTAAGTTATTTTTATAAGTATTGTTAACTGTGTTATTTGTACTTGATATTGTCGGGTTTACGTTGATATTTCTTGTGCTTATTACATTCAGTAATTCAAAACATGGATGAAAAAGTTAACTGTAGGTCGTTTCAACCATTTTTAATACGATCATGTTTATAAAAAAGAATTAAAAAAAACATACTTATAAACAATATTTACTGCTTTATTTCCCTTTGTAGAAATGTGCTGGTTCCTTCCACTTGAAACATGTGAGCACTAAAGTGTGTTGTGGTTAGGTTGGGTACGGAATATTTAGGAACTATTATAAGCAATTGTCAAATTGGTATTGCCATAGGGCTTTTATTGACACTTCTTAGACTTAGAGCCTCTGAGGTAGTGCCTGGATAAAATTTCAAGATAAAGATAAG
>JAQJVL010007430.1:0-24036 GCA_035578905.1 Stictocephala bisonia | reverse complement strand
AAAGTCCTCACCTCGTCTTGAAAAATAAAAACTATTTTCATCTCATACGTCGGATAAACGACGCCACGCAATTTTACCTTTTAATAGATGATGAAATAATGAAATAGAGAAATATTGGTATAATAAGGAAGTTCAATGACAAGTGGTTTCGGAGCTGGAGCTGGGAAATTCCATTTCCTGCCGACTGAAGCTCTGTGGTAAGCGAGAAACAGTCATGATAGTTCAGTCAATACTGAAATAGAGCAGGTAACAACTGTATGGATTTATTTCGTAACAGAAACACACAAAATTTACATATTATAAACGTGTTATAAAATCATCATATCAGTTATAGGTTTTAAATATTTTTTCAATTTTGTACAATTTAATGGTAAAATTACGGGAATTGCCATCTTTAAATGTGATTATATACAGATAACTTATTTCATTTGTTTAAAGAATGAATGCTAAGGTCCAACTAACCGGAAACCTCTTCATGCATATTATTTTAATCAGAATATTAATTTAAAATTTCATAAAAACGGAACTCTGGGTTTCACGTGAAAATAGAGCAAAATAAAGCTTTACCGCTGGATTTAAAAAAAACAATAGATAAGGCTCATTTTGCATGCTGCGTTACACGATCCAATAGGGTGAATATTTACACTATTGTAGGCAACTGATCGAAGAAAACTCCTATTTTAAATGTATTAGTGTTGAGATATATCAGTATCAGTAGCCTACTCAACATTAAAATCATTCAATTCAAATATATTTATTACTTGCGAAAAAATACAATTTATACGAGCAGTTTGTATTTGTCTCTCTAGCTCAAGGCTAATTGAGAGAAAAACTAGAATATTTTCTTTACAAGTATTAGTGTTACAATTATATTGTGAATCACTATAATATATATTTATAAATATATATTATATTATTTATAAATATATATTATATTTAAACTTTTTTGTGGAACTTCCTAAATCAAAAACAATATAACAATTAATCAGTTTAACAATAATTATAAAAATGTTTAATAAACAACATATCAAACAGTGGGATAAATGTAACATTGGACTCTTAAATATACAACAAAAAACCCAATAAAATCTTTAGAATCAACAAAAAACAACAAGAAACTAATTTTAAATCATAAAATTTACAAACACAATTATACTAAAAAAATGATTAAGTACGTGAAATAATTCAATAAAAATAAATGATAAATATTTTTCTCGCCTATCGTTCAAAGACACAAAAACAAAATCTTAAACTAAAGGTTAATTTTAAAAAGGTTTGCTATCTTACTGATTTAGACCCAATATTTAGACACAATGTGTGACTTATTGACATGTAAAGGATGGAAAGGTTATCTTTCACATTTCAATATTTGTTCGTCCATGAATGTACTTATTTTATTAGTGTCCTCTCAGTGCTTGACCAGCTTGCTTTATATATTCATATTTCACCGTTTAACCACGTTCACTTATTGTTTATTTATTATTAATTTTTTTAACAGGAAAAGCCTAAATTTGCATTTTTAAACTACCAGGTGTGTATAAATACCATTTTGTGATGAGTGCTGTGAAAATTACGCTTCTTGCCATCCGCCAGTTCCAGAGTCAGGTAAAAAATTTATGTTATATTATTATAAATAAAGTAGTTTTTAAGCTTTATTTTTATTTCAGCGTTTTTATCTAAGGTTTGTTGTTCTCTAGCCCTTTGAATCCCGGGTATTTTTTTAAAAATATCTGCCAAAAATCCTAGCATTTTTATTGTGGTATCTGCCAAAAATCCCGGGCCTATTTTGCCAATTTTGCAGTATTTTACTAAAAAATTAATTTTTCGTTTTATTTTTAATAAAACCTCATGATTCTTTTACCACTTTATTCAAAATAAAGTATACTACGAATGTACTTAAATATAAAATAAGTATTCAAATAAAAAATTTTGTGTAAAAAAAGTACTTACCGAAAACAACTTTTTGCCGACATTTTTCACTTTTTGCCCATGAAGGAAGTAGTAAAAAATTAGATATGACAAATATGATTGTATCACCTTGAAGCCTATTGTTTATTTAACAACTTAATCAAATTTCATCACTTTATCACAAAAAATAAAATAGATAATAATAGTTGTCAAGCTGTCAGCTGACCGCCATAGAGATCGACGCGAATTGCAATGCTCAGTTGATTATAGGTTATAAAATAATTCAACGTGCTATATAAAGTTGAGAAATAAATTATACATAAACTATGATACTTTACGGTCAGCTTAGTATAAAACATGTGTAGTTTTATCATAATTTAATATTAGAAAAACAATTTTTTGCGAAGGTTCGTATATACGGACGTCGGGATTTCTTGCAGATACCCTTCAGGTCCGTATATACGAACGCCGGGATTTCTTGCAGATAATTTTCAGGTTCGTATTTACAAACCTCGGGATCTTAAGGGCTAGGTAGGGAATTAATCAGTGAAGGGATTCTATAAGTTGGCACACACTTGCCATAATAGTTTATATGTCTTTGAACAACATACAGCCTGTTTCTCAAATTATAATCTATAGGTCGTTGAATTCTATATTCTATGTTAAAATAATTTCTAATTAAATCAATATATCTTGCTACAGCAGCAAAGTTCAATATACCAAGCCATTCCAATGAAATATAATTAAACAGTAATTTTTTAATTCTATTGATGAAATTTTTTAGTTTCTTTAATATGTATTCTGTTGCTAGATATTAAAGGGATATCCCATATTGAAAAATATATTGTACAAGATGTACCGGGTCGTTTTGACCGGTACATTTTGTTACGTTCGTCGTGGTCTGCCGGGCTGCCTTAGACCGCTCGTGCCCGCGTTTTGCTTACTTTGGTGGCCGTTGGCTCGGACTCGTTCGTTCCTGGTTCCAGCTTCGGTCAGGTTGGCCTGTCTGTTCACTTGTTTCTCAGCGGCCGTTCATCACGACATGTTAGGCTAGAGACTCCTAAACGTAAGTGATCATTTTTGGTAATTTCTATTCTAATCACCCTATTGGTGAAAATATTTTGTTTAAATGATAATAATAATAGGGTTTAGTTGTAATTTTCAGTGCATTGTTAAATTTGTGTTCTCTGTCTAGATGTTTGTCCAGCTAGGTTAAAGCCATGTGCTCAAGGTTACCAGGTTTTCCCGTTAATTCTTTATTATATTATCTTGTTTCATGTTCAATTTTAGTTCTGTATAATTTTTGTTGAGCCTTTTTTAGTTGGAGTTACAGATTTACCATATTTTTTTGTCATTGACAATAACCTAGCCTATCTGTTTAGTTTGATTTTCATTTATAACGTATTGCTTTCTGTATCAATAGCCTAGTTTTTCAGCTTATCATTTTCACCTCCCTTTACGTAATTCTTTTATAATTTGTTAAGTTGTTTAATTTGATTTAAATCTGTAGCCTAGAATTAATCTTTTATTATCTAGTGGGCTCCAATCATGTTCAATTTTATCTGTTCTTATTTTGTTTTGTCATTTCATGTGTATTAGTTTGTTATGTATATTATTTTTGTTAAAATGTTTGGCTGTTCTTGTCTAATGTGCTGTGTTTGGCCTTGAAGTCCAGGGTCCTTGAGTGGGACGTTTTCCCTCAGCCTGTGTAGAATTCTCTTGTTTTATCTTGTAACAATTAAGTAAATTTTCAACAACTTATATTAGTAATTAAATCTGCAACAACAAAGCCTCACGTTGTTGCGCCATTCTGTAACGTTCACCTCGTTGTGATGTTACATTAATTATATTTCCATAATTTGTTTTAATTTAAATATTTATTTAAATTTGGGATTTTTTTTAAAATTTTTAAATGAAATTTTTCTTACTCTCAGGTCTTTTAAAAAATAGGTAAGTCGGTGGAACTAATTGAAAACATTAAAACAAAATTTTCATTAAAAAATTTGCTTTTATTACTTTTTTTTAAAAAAAAAAATAATTTTTTAATTTAAAAATTTTCCCCAAAAATTGACAATAACAAATAAAAAATTTCTACTTTTTTAAAATAGGGGAAAATTTTAAATTAAATCAAAATTTTTACTAAAATTTAAATTTATACATAAAACTTATCTGGACCCCAAAGACGTTCGGGAGATAACTTTTGTTTTCGCGTAAACCCGTTACATTGTACTTTGTTTAGTTATAAAAAAATTTTAAACCCCAATTTTAAAATTTTTGTTTGCCCACGGGGGTCTAAAAGGGCCGAACCCGTAAATATTTTTGGGGGTTTTCCTGATCAGAGATCCCCCGGGATGAAAAACGTCTAAAAAAACCGTTGAATTGGGATTCCCGCCTTTTTCTTTTTGGGAAATTCACAAATGACCCTTCTGGTAATCACGATGTGCTTTTTTGACAGTTTGCTGGGGCCTAGGGGAAAATTTTGGGAAATTTAAATATGTCCCGGGGTTCTGTTTGGTTCGTTTCCCAGAACTCGTCATCTGTTTTTCTTTTTAGGGCACATCAGTCACGTAAACCTGGGGTTTTTTTAATGGAAAATAACCAACCACGTGAGTAGCTTTTTTCCCTCAAATATGTTTTCCCTTTTTAAACAAATTGAAAATTTTCTGGGCCCCGGGGCCCACCCACCCTTTTCTTTGAACAAAGAGTTTTTTTTAAAAAACCGAATTAATTTGGGGGGCCCCCCTTCTTGTCCCACGGTTTTTTTTTCCACCGAACGACAATTCTTTTAATATGATTTGAAATTTCTCCCTATTTTTGGATTAAATATTTTCCCTTTTTCTATATAATAATTTATTTTTTTATTTTAAATTTAAATTAATTTCCTATCAATTTTTGGCCCCCTTTTTACAGTACCCCCCCCCGTTTTTTTGCGATGTTATTAACCATCAAAAAATTTTTAAATTTTAAAAACACGATTCCCCCAAATTTGTTTTTTTTCCCCCCAAGAAATTTTCATTTTTCTTTAATTACATATTTAGAATAAATTGAACCTATCCACAACATAAAATTTCAATATCAGATTACACACACAATATTATTTTGCAAAATTTACATCATTATTTTTTTGTAAATATTCAAGAATCCAAAATTATAAAAAATAACCCCTTTTAAAATCAAAAAACCCCCCTTTAAATTAAATTTACAATTCAAAAAATTTTCCCAAAATCAAAATTATAAATTTAAAAATCTTTCCCATGAAAAAAAATTTAAAAAAATTCATCACATCTTACACATTTATCAAAAAAAATTTCAAATTAAAAAGTTACTTTTCTTTCAAACAAAAACCAAAAAATAAAAATTTTTAAATTTAAACCCAAGTTTTAAAAAATTTATAAATTAAAAGTTTAAAAATTCTTTTCATCGTTTATAATTTTTCATAAAAAGTTAATAAAATTTTTTAATTTTTAACAAGTTTTTAAATTAAAAAAAAAAAATTTCATCAGTTTTGGGATGAAAAATTTTTTAACAAAAAAATTTTATCCCTTTACATATTGAAATTCATTACATCAAAAATTTAAAATACATCCTTAAATTTATGTAAAAAAGTATTTATAAAAATTTAAATTTAATCTTTTAAATTATGTTTTCCCTTTAAATTTAAATTAAATGATTATTTTCCCACGGGAAAATTTAAAATTTTCATCAGCTAGTAAAAAATTTTCCAAAAATTATAAACTAAAGTCATTTCATCATAAAAAAATTATACAATTTACTTATTTAAAATCAGTGACTCTTTTCCAAACAATAAAAATCTCCCACCCAAAATACACAATTCATAAACAAAATAAACAGAATATGGTCATAAAACCTACTAGGTTACTTTTAAAAATTTAAAATTAATCATCCACTTACCTACAGTTTACATATCTCAACACATCTTTAAAAAATCCTATAAACAATTAAATCCCAAAAACAATTATAAGTTCATCAATTTATAAAAAAACCCTTATTTTTTTATTTAAATATCTCTAAACCCATTCTATAAATTTTTCCCTTGTCAATTCAAAAATGAATATTTTTTATTTAAATTTAAAAACCCAATTTTTTTTATCTTCCTTTCTGACCTATTTTTTTCTTTTTTGTCAATCCCTTTTATCAGACTTTTAAAAATAAATTTTAAATTTTTTTAAACCCATCTTTTATTTTTTTCAACTGGGAACATAAATCCTTTATCCCCCCTTTAAATGAAAATACCCCTTAAATCAAACCCTTTTTAAAACCATTTTTTTAGTTTACTTAATCCCTTTTTATAAACCCCTTTTAAAAAACCCCTTCTTTTAATGCTGTAACCTTTTATAAAACCATTTCCCATTTTTAATTTTCCTTTTTTCCTTTTTTCTTTCCCAAATTAACCCTTTTTTTTCATTGCAAAAACCCCTTTTTCATTCCTTTTTTCCTTTTTTTTAAATTCCGAAACCTATTATAAATCCATTCCCCCTTCTTTTAAATACAAAAAAACCTTTTTCACCCCCTTTTGCCCGTTTTTAAATACAAGTATTCCCATTATAAACCCCTTTAAAACATTTTTAAATTTCCATATTTTTTTTTTCAATCTTTTATTCCCTTTTTTAATTTTTTAAAAAAATTCTTAATCACTATACAACCCCACCTTTCCCAAAGTAAATCTTTACCCCCCAAAACAAATCTTTACTTTCCCAAAAGTCACCCATTAATTAAAAAAAATTTTTCCCCCAAACATTTTCAATCACAACATGTCATCATTTTAAATCACATATATTTTTTCAATCCCTAGTAAAAAATCTTAACATCTACCCTTTTAATCAATAAATAAAAAGGTCCCTTAAAATTTTTTAAAATATTATTTTAAATTCACAAATGATAAACTCAAAAATTTGTACATCATTAATTACCAAATTATCCATAAGGATTAGTAATTTAAAATCATTAATTATCACTCAAAATTTTTTATAAAAGAATAGCTTATTTTATTCTTTACTAATGAATAATAAATACTTCCCAAATTAAACACAAAAGTCATTAGTTTAATTTTTTTTTTTTTTTAAATTTGGAATGAAATTCATCATCCTGAATAAAATTTTACAAACAAATCAAAAACTTTTTTGTACAAGAAAAATAGTACATAAATTATCAATTTATATACACGTATTGTTTAAACCCCTCAAAGATTTTTTAAAAACCAAAGTTAATACAAGACCCTTTTTGAAATTATCATTATTAATAAACAACAATACATTACATATTTTTTTGTCTTTAAATGCAAGTTTATTATTATTATTTATTATCTCATCATAAAAAAACATTTTAATTATTTAAAGGGAAGTTACTTTTTGGGTTTGAATTTAAAAAACCCAAACCCCTATACATTTTTTTGTTTGAAATTTTAAAAATTTATTGTTGAAAACAATTGTCATTTTTTTCATTTTTAAAAAGTTTCATTATTAAAATTATTTATACTTTTTTTTTGGGTTTATTTAGTTGGGTTACATTTTACGCAAATTTATAACTAAATTTCAAATATTAAAACAAAAATTTTTTTTAAATTTTTTTTCAAAAAATTTTTTTTGAAAAATTTTCATGAATTTGAAACTTTTTTTTAAATATTTTTAAAAATAGATTGTTGTTTTTTGGGCTTTATATTGAGCCATTTACAGTAGTATAAAAACAGCCCATTTTGTTATTTTTTAAATTCATTTCCCTTATTGAAAAATTGAAAAAGTTTCCCCTTGGAAATTTTTTTTATTTTTTTTTCCCCACTCCTTTTTCATTTTAATTTTTCAAATATTTAAACACTACAATTAAGTTTCAGGGGAATATCGGTTTCAAAAAGTCTATGGGTCTCGAGAGTTTTTATAAAAGCAAAACGGGGGTTTGTTTTATTCCCAAACGGGTTGATGCACTAGTTGTTGTTCTCGACATGTGCCATTGCCCCTAGTGTATGGGAGTTTTTGAAAAGCCGTGCCCCAAGGGGATATCCCCACCACCTGGTGTGTTTCCGGGATTTATAACTCCACGGGGTAAAGGTTTCTCTGCGGGTACCCCTTTTGGTCCCCCCGCCCCCCTTCGGGCGAAAACCACTGGTATTTCATTCCTTTCGTGCCCATGCCCTCACAAAAGGGTTTCAAAGGATCACGGGTTCTTAGTTTTTTAAAAAAACCAATTTAAAAATTTTTCCCTGGGGGGGGGGGGGGGGGGGGGGGGGGGGGGGGGGGGGGGGGGGGGGGGGGGGGGGGGGGTTTTTTCCCTTTTCCCACGGGGGGTTCCCTTTTTTGTTTTTAAATAATACATAAAAACCCAATTAAAATCACAGGTTTTTAATTATAGAAATAGCCTTTTTTTTTAATTTGCATCAGAAATTTAATTTGAAGTAAAAAATTTTTTAAAATATTTAAACATACTAAATTTCAACCATTTTTAAATATTTCTATTTTTGGGCTTTTAAACACACATATTATTGTATAAAAAACTTAATATTCTCCCTTTTTACAAATATTGTTTTTTACAAAATTTAAACGGACATTTTGCAAATTAGTTACCCATATTAAGTTTAAAAATTTTTCAAATAATTTCATTATTGGTTTTTTCATTATTGACAAAAAATTTAAAATTACTCAAAATTTTAAAATTATATTTTACTCTTTTTTAAATTTTTTTAAACCCCATCACTTATTTTTTTGCATCAATGACAAAAAAAAATTTTCTTTTTGCAATATATTTCAGCAAACATTGTCCATTACTTTATAACCCATATTAAATTGGGGTTTCTACATTTCATTGTTTTACACCTATTTTAGTACAAAACCATTTCCCAAAAAATTTTAAATAATAACACATCTACAATGTTTCAATCTATTTTTACAATTTTATATTTCACAATTATTAATCTTTTGGGTGTCTAAAAACATGACTTAGGAAAAGGGGTTTTTGCCATGCAACAAAACTGTAAGCTTTTAGTTTTTAGACGCTATTGTAAAGGGGAAAACCCAAACACCTGAAACTGATATACTGTGCCATTTGTAAATTTAAATAGAGTACTTGGCGTTGAAAAATTTTGAATTTAAAAGGACTAGTTTTAATTAGAGTTGAATCGTACTACTAAAAAACCCAAAGGGCTTTTCCCCCTTTCAAAAAATTCTTTAAATGAATAAAATTCTTTTAAAGTTTATCAAAATACATACAATGAAACATTAGTGTTTAAAATTTAATATTAACAAAAAAAAAATTGTAAAAATTTATCTTTACCCCAAATTCTCTCCTAAATTTCATCTTTTTTCTCAAAAAAAATAAAACAATTCAGTATCAAAATTACTTTTAAATCGTTTTTATTTCCCAAATATAGACACAAACAAGTTTTTAAAAAATAAAAATTTCTCAACATCCCCTTAAATTTCATATTGGGTTTAAGCACTTCCTTAAATTTTTTCTGTTAAAATTTCACAAGTCTTATCAATTAAGTACAAAAAAAATTTAACAATAACACAGTATTTTTTTTTACAAAAATTCTCCTTTCATTTTTTTAAAAACAGAGTATACACAATGGTGTTTTTTGGTTTGAAATTAAAAGGTAAACCCACCCCAAATTTACAAAAGCAAAGTATTACAAAATACTTTAATTATTTCCCCATCATGGTTTTAAACCCTTTCTTTGAGTCATATCAAAAATTTTTATTTGAATAGACATTGACAATCAAAAAAACATTATTTCAACATTAGAAATTACAGGATGGGCCTTTTTCCCCATTTTCATTTTGGGTGAACCTAGGTCTTTGCATTTTTAATTTGGGCCCATTTTTTTTTATTATTTTTTAACATGGGTTTAATACCCAAAAATTATGTTTTAGAAAATCTTTCTTTACCTCTTTCTAGTTTTACACATTTATCATTTTTATTTTTTCAAAATTTTCAATAAAACTTTCAGGGGTTATAAAACAAGTTTAACAAAAAAACATCTCCTCAAACTATTTTCGTTCTCGCCAAAAATCATTTTATTTTTATTTTATTTTTCATTTAACACATTTTAATTATCAAAGTTTCTTTTAAAAATCATTTAAATATCTTTCAATTTTTAAAAACCCCCTCCGGGTTATTATTTTTTTTTCACAAATTTTTTAATTGGGCCTACCATAAAATTTACTATTAGACATTTTTTTGGTTTATTTTTCCCTTTTTAAATAGCCATTCTTACCTTTAAACAATTTTTAAAATTTAAATCATCTTAGTTTAACATTAAATCACATTATTTCAATGTTAAAATTTAAATCTCCCTTTTTTAAAAGGCATAAATTCCCCCCTTTTTTGGCAATAATTAAAATTTTTCTTCAACAACCCTCTTTTTGTTTGTTAAAAATGACACCCTTTAAGTATTTTACATTTAAATATCTTCTCTACTTTTTCTTTATTTATTTTTCTATAACCCCCCCCAAACATTTTTAAAAGGGTTTCCCTTTGCTTCAATTGTTTTTTTTATTATTTTTTTCTAAGTTTTTTTTTTATTTGAACATTTTAAGTTTAATTTTTTTTTTCTGGGGCAAATGTAGTTATCCGAGAGCAAATGATTTTTTTTTTTCTTTTTATATTTAAAATTTGAAAAGCAGGGAGTTTAATTATAGTATTTTCATCACATATTTTTACAAAGTCCCCATGTCAACATAAAATTTTTTTCCCCCCCCCAAAACATATTTTTTTCAACTTCCTTTTGTTTTTTGGGCCCCAATTTATTTATGATCCCATCTAAAACCCTTGAAGAACTCTTCAATTCTTCTAACCAAAATTATTGATTTTTTTTTAGTTTTTTTTTTTTCTTAAACATTTGAAGTCTTTCTACTACATTTTCACAAATTTAAAAAAGTTACTGAGGGCTGGGGTTTTGTTTTTTTGGTTCCACTTTATTATCTAACACTGATTTAGAGCCCTAATCTTTTTTCCCTTTTCATTTTTTAAATTTTAGGCCTACTGATTTTTTTACTTATTTCATAGCCTACTCATTTAGTGTTTGCTTTTGGGTTTTTGGTTTTCATTTAGTTTCATCCCTCAAAAAAGCTCCATTTACTTTTTTTAGTTTCATTGAAAAAGTTGTCTTTATTACTCCCTACCCAACCCATCAACTTTTTTCATGTGCTCTTTAAAAGCTTTCTTATTTAGATTCATTGTCCAGACTCTACAAACCTTTCATTTTTTTACTTTTTTTAACCTTTCCAAAACTTTTTCATCTTAACCTTTACATTTTTTTCATCAAGTTTAGAGTTTATTTTTTTTGGGTTTATTTTTATCACCCAAATCTAACCCCCCAAAATTAAATTTTTCCCCATTTATTTTTGGGTTTTTTTTATTATTATTCATTGCTTTCATCTTTCACCTGATCCTCCTAACTTAAAACCCAATCTCTTCCCCGTTTTGGTATTAAAGTTTATTAAAAATTTCTCCTAAAACAACTCTAAATTTTTTTGACAATGGGTGTCCTTTTCATTATTTAAATTTGGGCAGGTTCTTTTGCCTAAACTTTTTTCCTTTTACTTCATTCACAACTTAACCCCTTTTCTCACTGACTTTATTAGCACCTTTCTTTTTATTTTTTTGTTTTTTTGGGTTTTTTTAAGTTTTTTCCCTTCAAACTTATCAAAATTCCCTTTTATTTATATCTCTTTCCCAACCATCCCTTTATTTTATTTAAATTTTTGTTTCCCAGGTTTAATATTTTTTTCCAAATTTAAATTTTAAACCCCAATTTTGGGCTAGTCTGGTTTTCTAATTTTCCTCAAATTTAGCAAACTAACTTAGGCCCCCCTACTGCATCGACCTTATTATTTTTTTTTTCCCTTTATTTCATTTAAAATTGCTTTTCAAATTTATCTTTTTTAGCACTCATTTTTTTAAATTTTGGGGTCCATAAATTTTATAATTTTTTCTAAAAATGTCCATTATAAAGGGCATGTGTCTTCTTTTTTTAGTTCTGGCCTAAAATTCATAGATTTATCTTTTTAAAAATTTTTTTTAAGTTAGCTTCTCTAACAAAGCTCAGAGACACAAACAGAGTCATTTTGGGGTCCCCCTGCGTGTCCTCCCCCAAATTTTCTAAGTTTGCCATTGTTATTTGCAAATTTTAATCAAGTATAAAGGGATAAAGTTATTAAATTTCTTTTTTTTAAATTTTTATTTTTAAAAAAAAATAGGCCTATTTTTAAATAATTTTTTAAATTTAATTCTTCTTTTCATATAGTCTAGCCTAGCCTAGCCTTTTTTTTATTTATGGGATTCTTTGATTCAAATATTAGAAAATTTTTTAAAATTTTTAAAATTTAAAAAAAATTCAATAAACGTCTAAACCCCAACCCACCTGTTGGGGGCCCCTTCGGTAGCAAATTTTCCTTTTTTTTTCTTGTAAAAAATTTAAGTAAATTTTTTAACAACTTTTAAATTTGTAATTAAATCTGCAACAACAAAGACTCACTTGTTGCGCCATTTGTTTAACCCTTCACCCTTTGGGTGGGGTTTTTAAATTTTTTTTACAATTTAAAAATATTTCCAAAAATTTTTTTTAATTTAAAAAATTTTTTTTTAAATTGATTTTCTTTTTTTAAAAGCACGTTCTTATCTCGGGTCGTTTAAATAGTAATTTGGTGGAACTAAGTAGGACAAATTAAAAAAAAAGTTTTCAAATTTCAAAATTGCTTTTTTTTACCAAATTTTTTTAAAAAAAAAAAATAAAAATTTCCCCAAATTTTTCCAAGATTGACAATAACAAATGAAAAAACTACTTTTTAAAAAAACTTTATTGGAATTTTTTAACTAAATTTTACAAAATTAATTTTAAAATAAACTTATCTGGACACAAGAAAGTTCTGGGAGAAAAACTTTGTATCACGTT
Organism: Stictocephala bisonia; assembly: GCA_035578905.1. NCBI lineage: Eukaryota > Metazoa > Arthropoda > Insecta > Hemiptera > Membracidae > Stictocephala > Stictocephala bisonia. The sequence continues at coordinate 11,225 of JAQJVL010007430.1, read as the reverse complement.
TTACCCGTTACTTTTTACGATTTTTTAGTTATAACAAATTTAAAAAACTTTAAACTTTGTTAAAGCCCCCGCGGTCTATAACCGAACCCGTGAAAAATTTTGCGGTTTTTTGATCAAGGATGGGCTGGGGGAGGGAAAAGTCCCCTTAACCCTTTGGGAATCGGATTCCCCCTTTTTTTTTTTTTGGGGACGCGACTATGACCCTTCGGGGGAATCACGAGTAGCTGTTTTGACAGCTGTCTGCGGGCCCACGGGGAAAATTTTTGGGAATTAAATTTTTCCCTTCTAAATTGGGTTTGTTTCCGGAAAATTCCCTCCAACCCGAGTTTTTTCTAAATTTTTCATCAGTTTACTTTTGAAAATGGGGGGTTTTAATGGGAAAAAAACCCAAAACCCACGTGTTTTTCTTGTCCCCCAAATAAAAGCTTACTTTTTACGATTGCAATTTTTCGGGAACCGGCCCACCCATCCTGCTTTTAACAAAGAATTTTGTTTACTACGACCCTTATTTCTGGGCCTTTGTCGTCCCACGTTTTTTTCCACACGACAATTCTTTTAATATGATTTGAAAAAATTTTCCCCTCAATTTTTTTGATTAAATATATTCCCTCCCTTTTTCTAAAATAAAAATTTTAAATTTTTTATCTAAAAAAATTTTAAATTTTCCTATCAATTTTGGGGGGCCCTTTTTCCAAAACCCTTTCCGTCCCCGGGGAAAAGGTGACCATCCACACGCCAGCCGGGCCCGAGGGCCCTGTCGTAAGGGCCCCCGGGCCCGACTAAAGCTGCCCTCCCTACATCTGGGGGTTGTTCTTCGGGCCTCAGGTTTAGGCGTTTCCCTTTTTTTCCCCGGGGGCTTAGCGGGGGGGTGTTATTTATTTGTTTTTTGGGCTAAAAAAAAAAAAACCAGAAGAAAAAACTCTAACCACAAAAAACGATAAAATTTAAAAAAAAAAAAATCAAATAAAAACTGAACCTGATTTTAAAAAGAACCCAACCATGGGGGCTTACAATATTTTTTTATTAAAAAAAAAAGCGTTTTTAAAAACCCAAAAAAAAACTTTTTTTGTTTTAAAATTATTGGTTTTTTTACCTTATTAGTTTAAATTTTTGTTGTTTAAAATTTTTTTAGATTTTAAAAATTTGTTAGGCCCTAATGTTAATCATTTGGATTATTTATTTTTATAGTTTGGCCCCATTTATATAGTTATGTTAATTTTTTAATTTTTTTTCGTGAATTGGGATTATTGATTGTCATTTGGGGAATGAAACGTAACGGGATTTTATTTTATTTTTAATTACTTTCTTTTTTAAAAATTTTCACCGAAAGTGGATTTTATTGTCTTTTAAAATTAACTTCCTATTCGGAGCTCCCCAGGGAAATTCCCCGGGTTCCCACCCCCGGGGACGGTGGGAAACAGGGGTTGGGCTAAATTGGCCCGGGGAATTTTGGGGTTTCAAAAATTTTTTTTAAAAATTTTTACTTTTAAGTTTGTTCCAAAATTTCTTTTTTATCTCTTTTGTTGCACAGATAGGCCCCCTGTTAAAAAATTTTTAATTGGGGAAATTTTTTTGGGAGGAGCCCTTTTTTTTTGGAGGTTTTTTAAATTTTTTTTTTTAATTTTGGGGGTTTGCTGGAAGGAAAGGGGGATTTTTTATAGGGGGGCCACTGCCGGCTTCTGAAATTAAATTTTCTTTTTTCTTTCTTTTTAAAAAAAATTAGTTTTTTGCTCAAAATGCCCCAGGGTTTTTTTTTGGAAACCCCCAACTGCCACCCCCGGGGAAAAACCCCCGTTGACTGTTTTTTTGGCCCCCCAACCCCCCGTTGGCCCCGGGCTTCCCCTTTTTAGGGGGGTGGGTCTCAAAAAAGAAAAATATATTTGCCTTTTTTTTTCTTTTGGTAAAAAAAATTTTTTTTTTCTGCATTTTAAAAAAGGGCATATTCAAATTGTTTTAAATAGAATAAGCCTTTTAATTTTACCTTAAAACTTTATATCTGTTTCTAATTTTATTCCCAAATTTTTTAATTTTTGAATTAAAAACCCAAAAGGGTTACAGGGAAAAACAGGCCCCCCCCAAAAACATCTCTGAAAATACAGTTCATTTGATAAATTACATTATAATTTTAAAAACCCTTTAAAAAATAAAAAAAATATTAAATTTGTATATTTGGGGTCTTTTTAGTTTTTAGAAACCCCCATTTTTTGATAGGTTTGGGAGGGAATATATTAGGTTTTTTAATTTTTTTTTTTTTTCTTTAAAACGTTTTTAATGTTTTTTTTCATTCCCATTCCGGGGGGGTATTCCTACAGAAACATTTTTAAAAAAACTTTTTAAAAATTTTCCTTTCTAAAATAACCCATATTTTTTAAATTTAATAGTAAAAATAAAGATAACCCGTGAAAAGACATTAAATAAAAATAAAAGTAACCAAATTTTTAAATAAGATAACCCAAAAAAAAATATTTTTTATATATGTTTCAATAACATGAAAAAAAGTGTTAAGAGTAAACAAAAAATTTTTTATTAATTTTTTTTTAAAATCCGATCCCTGGCTGGGGGAAATATTAGGGGAACGAGTGTAAGGCATTTTTACCTTCCAAGATCGAAATGCCTTTTAAAAAACAATTATTAATAACCAAAACAACTAAAAAACAACCCACCAAATTTTATTTGAAATCCGATCCCCGTGGTTTTTCTTCAAAAAAAATCTGATTTTTCCTCCAATTGGGAAAAGGCCTACTAAAAAAATTTCCCTAAACCCTATAAAAATCCAACCTAACAAAAAATTTCCCAACAAAGGAAAACCCCAAAATCCAATAAATTTTGGGGGCCTCCCCTGAGGGGGAAACATTGAGGCCCGGGGGCCATGTCGTTTTGACACCCAAAATGAAAATATCCCACAAACTCTACAAAACCCTTTCCCTAATAAAAAAAGGGGCCCAAAAACACAAAAAGGGGGCATGTCCCATTTTAACGGAAAATTTTTTAAAAATTGGGGCGTTTAAAAAAAATTTTTTAAAATTCCGTAGTTTTTAAACAAAAACATTAATTCGTCCGCTGGGTTGGGGTTTGGAAAGGAAAACTTACTATTTCAAATTTTAAATTTTCAAGGAAGATTTTAAAAAAATAAAACAAACTTACCCCATTAAAGGGAGGGGTTGTGCTGCAAAGTGTGTTTTTTGGGGAAAAATAAAAATTTGGGTATGGTCAAAAACATTTGGAGGACCGTCCCCGTCACCGTTTTCAAAGGGAGGGGGGTCCTCGGAGGGGGGAAAAAAAATTTTTGGGGGCCTATTCCCGGGGGGAATTTTTAATTTGGGAATAAATAGGGGCCCCCAAAAATGTTGTTTTAAAAGCCCAAACCTTTCAAAACAATATAAAGGGGAACCGAAAAATTTTGGGGCCCCCCCAGAACCGTTTAAAAAAAAATAATTTTTAAATTGATAATCAAAGTGATTAGGAAAAACACCTTGATTTTCCATTCATTTAAACCCCAAAACCCCCCGGGGGGGGCCCCCCTCCCTTTAATGATAGAACCATTACGCCCCCACCTTTAACTTTTTTTTGGAAAGGGAAACCCAAACAAAAATTTTTAACAAGATAAACATACAATAAAAAGGGGGACCCTTTGGGATTATCCCTTTAAAAACCCAGGGGGGGTTTTTTCAATTTTTAAAAAATTTTTTGAAAAATTTACCAAAAGTCCAAAAGGTTTTAAGGGAGGGGAATTTTAAATTTTTTCCTTTTGTAAAAGTGATAAATTAAAAAAAAAAAAACTTGTATCGGATTGGAAAGGGCCCTTTAAAATTTGGGAAAATTTATAAAAAAACAAAAATTTTTATGATAAAAGGGGAAAACCCCAATGTAAATTTATTACACATAAAAATCAAGTTGTTAAAAAAAAAAAGCTTTTTAAATTGGGGATACTAGGGGGGATAGGGAAATAAAGTTAGGAAAATGAAAAATTTTCGGATATTGTTTTGGGGTTTTTAAGATATGGATTGTTAGATAAATTGGGGGATTTTATATTTTGGGTATTGATAAATGTTAGTAGGGGAGGGTAAATTGATTGGAATTTTGTGGGTAAAAATTGATTTTTGTTAAAAAAATGTTTGTTTTTAAAATATTTTTAAGGGAAATTGGGTTTTAACCCTGTTAGGGTAGGGGATTTAAAAATTGGTTATTGGTGGGAAAAAAAATTGTATGTTTCTTGGGGTTTTTTATGTGGAACAAAAGGGTTGATTATTTTTTTGGGATAAAATTTTATATGTTGGTAATGAAGGGGGTTGGAAAAAAATGGGTTTTAAATTTTTGAATAAATTGGGGGTATGTGGTACATGGGGGTTATAATTGTGGTTTAAATGTTGTATGGGAATAATTTTAAATTTGGGGGAAAGTATTAAATTTTTTTTAGTTGTGATAAATGTTGGGAACGGGGTCCTGAATTGGGTTTTTAAATTTAGATATGGTTTTATTACAATGTTAGAATAAGGGGATAAATTTTTGATTTTGTGAACCTGGTTCAAGATGGGGGATACATGGGGGAGTAAGTGGGCAGGTTTAGGTTTTGTATCTTGTTTTTAATGGTAATACAGGTGATAATGTGGGGTCTGCGATATTTTTGAACATTAAAAAATTTTGGGGGAACTGTTTAGTTGTGTTGTTGATTGTGTACCAAAGCAGGGAAATGGGGGGATACATGGTTTTAAAATTTTGGGTTTTTAAAAGTCAGGATATTTTACAGGTTTATTATTGGGGGTACTGTTAATTTTGGGATAAGTTTTATTGTTTTGGTAATTTACAGGGGGGTTTTTTTGATACAAAATTTAGATATGTGATTAAGGGAAAAATTTGTTTGGGGGGAAAATGGGGAGGTAAATTGTACATGTCAAAGGGAAATGGGAGGTTTTGTGCTAATGTTGGGGGTTTTTGGGGTAATTTTTTTAGGGGTATTGTAGTGTTAGGGTTGGATGAATGTCAATTTTGTGATCATAAAAGTTTTGGATTCATGTTTTTGTGATAAAATTTTTAGATATTGTGGAAAAATGTTAGGTTTGTGGTTTTGGGGCCCCATATGGAATCATGGGGGGAAAATAGGAATAATGTTCGGTATGTGGTTTTTTTGGTGGGGGGTGATAATTTTAAAATTGGGGTTTTGTCAGATATGGGTTGATAATTTTAGGGGTATGTGATAATTGAAGATAGGGAGGGGATAATGTTAATTATGTGTAATGTAATTTTGGGGATAAAGTTGGGTTTGTGGGTTGTAGGGGGGTATGGGGGAAAACCATTTTTTTAAAATTTTTTTGATACATGTTAAGGGGTATGTGGTTCTTTTTTTGAATTATGTAATACGTGTAGGTATTGGGGAACCTGGTTACAGTTATTGGTTGAAAACTTTTTCAATAGGGGAAACGTGGGGGCAAGAATGTGAAAACGGTTTGGGTAGGGGATAGTGTTTAGGGGTATGGGATTTTTCCCGTATGGGGAAAAGGGGAGATTTTGGGGAATTGGGGGTTCAGGGGTTGGGGGGTCGGGGGGAGTTTTGTTTTATTTTAATGCCAAGATATGGGGGATACGTTAGAATTTTGGGGGAAAAATTTTTAATATAAAACTGTTTTAATTGTTGGGGGGTTTTTAATTTTCGGTTTTGGATACTGTTAAAAAAAGGGGAAACATGAGGGGGTATGTGAAACTTGTTTAGATTTTTTGGGGGCAATGCAGGATTAGGGGGGGTCACACAAAATTTTTTTGATAATGGTCCTTTTGTGTTTCATTCCCGGGGTAAGGGGAAAAAATGTTGGATTGTTTATAAAATTTTTCCCGGATATGGTTGATTCCATGGGCAGAAGTGTCATGTAGAAGGATAAAAATGGGTTTTAGGATTTTGGGGGATAAGGGTTAGGTAAGGGATTTCATGGAAAATATGGATACAATTTTCCCCCGTATGAAATGTAAACTATGTTTTAATTGTCGGGTATGGAAATTAGGGTTTTTGTAAAAAATTCAGAAGGTGTCCAAATTTTAGATTTTTGTAACAAGGGCAGGGGGGTTATGGGGAACATGAGATAAAGTATAAATTAGATTTGTACATTTTTTGGTTTTTTATACTTTTTAGGGGGGGAAAGGGGTAATGCGGTTTTTGTCATTCGGGGGTTTTGGTTTTAGGGGGAAGTGATTTAAGTTGTATGGGGCATTGGGTATTATACAAGGTAAAATGGGGATAAAGTAGGGGTTATTTTGATAATTTTAGTTTGTGATTTTTTGTCTATGTGAAACATTAGGGGGGGATAAGGGGGTTTCATGGTTCAATATGGATCCTTTCAGATTTGTTGGGTACATTTTAATAGGAAATTTTATAGTATTTTGTCATGCAGGATATTGGGGAGAATGGGGGGAATATGGGATTTTCCCTGTTTTGGGTTTATGTGTTTTCGGTAGGGTTGTTTTATAGGGGGTTTGGGGTTATGTGATACGGTCGGGGGATGTGGTATGGGGGGCCCAATTAGGGGATTTCGTGTAGATTGTTGGGGGTTTTGGGGGGTCAGATAGGGAAAGTTTAGAAAATTGGATTTGTGTCAAAATGGGGTGGGGGATTTTATGGGGTTTTTTAAAATTTTTCAAGTATATGTGAACAAAGGGGGTTGTGAAAACATGGGGCAGGGGGTTTTGTGGAACTGTGGGGGGGGTTTAATGTAGTTTTGATCTGCAGTATGTGAAATTGGGGAGATATGGATTTCTGTTTAGATAGGAAAAATTTAGAAAATTTTTGTGATAACTGTTGGGGGTATGTGTTTAAATGGCAAATTGGGTCATATGGGTTGGGGTACATTCAGTTTTGAAATGTAGGTTGTGGTACAATAGATTGTGGGGGTACTGTCGGGAAAATTTTAAACATACTTTTGTGAAAAAAAGTCTTATATGGATTTTCAGAAGGGGTTTGTAAAATGTAAAATTTTTGGGGGGATAAAATGTCAGGGGTATTGGGAAAAATGTGTTGTTTTTAAAATTTGGGAGTTTGAGGAATAATGTTGATAGGATAATTTAGATTTGTGGTTCTTTGGGTTGGGGTTTTAAATGTAATATGTGTAAGGCAGTATGTAACAGTCCCGATATTTTGGGATAATTTTTAGGGAAAATTTTAAAGGTTGTTGGGGTTATTGTAAAATTTTGGGTCATGGAATTTTGTGGGGGGTACAAAGGATTTTTCACAGTAGATATGTAAAGTTTTAAAAGTGAACATGTAGGGTTTTGGTTATTTTTAAAGGTTAGATTTGTGGGGGGGAAGTTTTGATAGGTACATGTTTTTTTATATTGTGATACAGTTGATAAGTGGGGCCCTTCGTATGGATAAAGGAGATTTTTGTGGGTTTTCTGGGCCGGTTTTTGTGAAATGTCGATAGGGGGTCCATGTCAATTTTTGATACCATGTTTTTTTTATAAGGGGGGGCATTTTTAGGGGGTTTTTGGTGAATTTTCATGTTAGGTAGGGGTTCATGGGCCCGATATGGGGGGGATAATGTCAGGGGGTTGGGAAATGGCAGTTTTGTGGGGGGCATTGGGCAAATGTTTTTTACAGTAGATATTTTGAACCTTTTTTAATATTTGATAATGTAGGGGGGGGTGGGGGATAATGTTAGGAAAGGGGGATTCAATTTAATTTGTTTTAATGTCAATAATTTTTTAAAATTGGTTTTTGAAAGGGGGTAAAAATTTAAAAATTGGAATTTTTTTTTTTGAAGGGGAAAAAAAATGTTTTTATTTTTTGTTTAAAAATGGGTTAAAATTTTTGGTGATACTTTTAAAAAATGTTTTTATTAAAATGAAAAAATTTTTAAAAGGGCCTTTTTTGTTTTACATTAATTTTTGTTTACTTAGATTGTTAATTTTGGTTGTATAATTTGGGGGTTTTGATTGTGGATAATTTTTGAGGGTTTTGATAATTTTGGGTTTTGGGTGTTTTTTTTTTTGGATGGGGGGTTGTAGGGTTGTGGTTAAAAGGGATTTGGGGGATATTGTGGGGTTATGGATTTGTTAGGGGGGAAAGGGGATTAATTTTGGGTTTTGGGATTTGGGGAGGGTTGGGGGATTTGTTTGGGGTATGTGTTGTAGGGGTTGGGGTTTAAAGGGATTTGGTGATAATTTTTTATATTTTTAAAGTAGATTTGTGAAAAATTTTTTTAGGGTTTGGTTTTAGGGGGTTTGGGGGTTTTGGGTTTGGGGGATAAAGTTTGTATAATTTGGGGGGTATTGGATTTTGTGTATGGGGTTTTAGATTGTTTAAATTTTTGGGGTTTGTGGGGTTAAAGGGGGTTGGGGATTAATTTTGGGGGTTTTTGATAATTGGGGGTTTTTATAATTTTGGGGTTTTGTGATTTGGGGGTTTTGGGGGGTTTTGGGGGGGAAAGGGGTTTTGGGGATTTTTTTGGGGTTAAAGGTATTTTGGGGTTAAAGGTTGTATGTGGTTTAATTTTAGTTGTAATAATTTTTAAGGGTTAAGGGGGATGGGGAAATTTTTGTATGGGGATTTTTAAAGTAAGGGTTTTTGTTTAAATTTTTTTTTTTGAAAAATGTGTTTGGGGGTAATTTAGATAGGGATACTTTTTTGATATGTATACATGTCAGATATGTCATACAAATTTAAAATTTGATAAAATGTTTAAAAGGGGGTTTCTGTCAGATATTGGGTACATGTCAGTTTGTGATTTCAGTTAGATAAATTTAACATGTCAAAATATGGGGGGGGGGGGGGGGGGGGGGGGGGGGGGGGGGGGGGGGGGGGGGGGGGGGGGGGGGGACATGTTAATATGTGATACCCTGTTAGATATTATACATGTCCCAAAATTTTGATACATGTTAGATATGTAACATGTCAAAAAAATTTTAGTTGGGTACATGTTAGATAATGTATAAAATGTCAGATATTTATACATGTTAGATTTTGATACAGTGAGGAAATTTTTGACAAAAATATTTTGTCCAAATTTTTAAAGTTTTAATAAATTTTTAAAAAAGTAAGTCAAAAATTTTTAATTTTATCAAAAAATACAAAATTTCCAATTGTTAAAAGTTTTTTTTCCAAATAATCCTAATAAAAAATTTTAATTTTGAATTCAAAAAAAATTAATTATTTTTGTCAAGCAAATTTTTTTGGGTATATTTGGGATTCCTCAAACCACTTAATAATCAAAAACACTCCAAAGCAATCACAATTTTTTCTAAAAATAGGGGTTAAATTTTGATTCAAAAATTTCCTGTTTTAAAAATTTTTATAGGTTTATTAAAATCAAGCTTTAAAATAAAAACCCAAAAAAATTTCCTTAATAAAACATTACTACTATCAAAAAACCTATTTCTTTTAAAATTTTTTTAACCCCTCCTTATAATAATTGGGCTTCCTGCCCCCACAAAATTTTAATTTGTGCCCCACAATAAACAGTTGTTTAATTCACTCTACAGTAGATCGGGAACTTTTCACAGAACTTAAATTGCCTGCTATATAGACAAAACATTATTGAATTCTACTGTTTTAGGTATACTACTGCTACCAATTGTGAAACCTTTAAGTGTAAGAGCATATATTTCACTTAATTAATCTTAAAGTTAATTAAGTAAGGTTGATGTGCACGAATTTTACTTCTAAAGTAATAAATAACCTACAGGGTGATTGGCACTGATTGCTTACAATTTTCTGGATTATTGCACATGCTATTTGGAGTAAAGCAGCGGTTTTAGAAATTTGTTATTCAAATTGTCCTTTAAATAGCACGGTTTAAATCTGTTTACAAATTAAGTGACTTGTGACTAATTAAGTCAGTTTTCCTATAATCTATACCTATAAAAGGAAAATAATCAGTGACTCACTCACTCATCGCTGTAACTAAAAAAGTACTAAGCCTACAAGGCTGAGATTTTGTAGAATCAAAGGTCTTATGATGTAGATGTGCAAGAAGAAGGCTTTTGAAACCTAGTAAATGAGAGAGATGGTAGAACCTTTTAGTGCCAAAAACAGTGTTTCTCTAATTGGAATGTAGCGCTAAATGAACGGTTCTACAGTAAAACTAACATCATTTTCTGTGCCTGATTTGAGACGATCTACAACTTTGGCCCTATGACCTTTTGCTCTATCTCACATCCTTCATCCTTAAGTAGAGATTTTGTTTTCAATTTGTGTGTGTAAATCAGATTGGTTAATTTACGGCCTCCAAGAGTAGACTTACAGATTTCTCTAGACTGTGAAACTTTGTTGTCTAGGAGAACATAAAGTATTCAATGGGAAAATATACAATTGAATCTCATCAAATGTATAGCTTAGGTCATAGGACGTGGCTAAACATGGCGAGAAACACATTTCACTGATTCAGTGTCAATTACCTTACTTTGCGCCCTCTAATTAACTTCAGAGTTTTATAGACTATGAAACTTTGTTATCTAGGAGAAAAACTGTTTTCAATCGGAAAAATAACAATTTAGTTTTTAAAGCATGTAAATGTAGGCAGATCATATGACATGTGGTGAGAAAAGCAATATTTTTTTTATTCAGATCAAATATAGTACTTTGTGCCCTCAAAAAGTAGACTTACAGATTTCTCTAGACTTTGAACTGTTTTATCTAAGAGAAGAAACTGATTTCAATCGTGAAATTTTAAATTTAATATCTATAAACCCATTTACCACTCATCACTATTTCTCCAAAACTATGCGTCCAACTGACTTGATATTTTGTACGTAGGTTTATCTAGGCCCCTAGATGCTCACTAAGAAAGGACTTTCCTCTTCGACCTCAGGACTCCGTCCCACTAGCCTCTAAAATCCCATGGTAATTTATGAGCTACATTAATTGAACGTTTTATTTAATTTATTGATTGAAACAGCTGTTAAATAAAAACAAAAAGAATAAAATTGGGGTAGGCTAAACTTGTAAAATTAAAAATAATTGAGTACAGTAGTAAATTATACATAAAATCAGCTGTTCTAAAATTGGATATAAATCGGATATTGTGTAAATTGAAAGGTTGCCGCACATTCCAATTATACAATCAAAAATCAATATTATGACCGGCGAAGCTATCTTAATCTATCTTAAGCTATGAAACTATCTTAAAAACTTACCTAATAAATCATATTTTTATTGTACAATTGGCCTTAAAGAACTTCTTTCATTGGCTGACATAGCTTTACGTTTGTAACGAAAGCAAGGAAAAAAATCTTATTGAAACCCC
>JAQJVL010007429.1:0-24047 GCA_035578905.1 Stictocephala bisonia | reverse complement strand
AATTTTGCGGCTGTTAAGATCTTTTTAGTTAACACAACAGTATTATTTTTATGTGGTGTGTGTCAAACATAAATAAGTTAGATAACAAATGTAGAATCTCTTGAAGGAGTCATAACAATATTGAGATGTTCGTAACGTTTAAAAATTATTTGCCGTAGACAAACGTGAATTATGATGATTTACCTTAGTTTACTTCTTATAGGAGACCAGAATCACAAATTAAGTGTCTTGTAGACATTGTTCCATATTATTTCTGTTATTTCCTACATTGTAAGTACACTAAGACAACATGGTATTGTCCCTGGGACTCACGCTGTAAGAAAGCTTCCAAGGTTGGTTATTGATAAGTGGTATGCCAATTCCCTCCGGAGGTTGATGTCTTGGGCGAGTGGGATGGTAAATTGCTGATGTTAGTCTAGCTAGGTGAGGCAATTGGGAAACTACAACTTCAGTAGTGAATCCTGGTTATGAACGTTGGATTGAGTTGACAGAAGTTCAAGTACATAACGGGAAAAGTAAATTATAGATTGTATAAATTGAATGTCTTATTGATTTATTAGCGATGTATTTATTAGATATGATACCACCATATCCTTTGCCCCATAGCGAATGTTTTGGCATTTCTGACATTCTGTACTGGATTACAGTAGTGATTTAGGCTTTCTAGTAACACTAGGTCAACAGCAACAATACCCCAATAATAATACATTCAAAACGATTTTTTGCCTTGATTTAAGATTCCAATGTTAGGATTTTATTTGTATTTTTCATATGAAATAAACTAAAACAGAATTTAAGTTAAACACGATTTAAGAAAAAATTAACCCTGTACACAGGTAGACAAATATTTTATAATATACATACTGCATACCTTGCTTCACCTAAATAAAATTGTAAAACATTATTTTCAGCTTAACATTACTGTTACATTTATGCTGAAAGGCTTTAAGAGGGAGATCATGTGAAGTAAGTTGAAATACATAAATTATAAGTCTTCCCAGGTATTTAAACAGATTTCAATTTACGGAAATTCTCCTTTAAAGGGTATGAAAAGAAAATGAGGTGATTTTAAACATAAATCTTAAATACCAATAAATGTTTCAAGATTCTCATTTCTGAGGGTTAAGTGTGTAAAATATCAAGCTTAGAATAAAATTGTTCACTTCAATTTGTAAAATGATCTTTATGTAATGTATTTATTTGCTTAATTATTAAATATACAATGTTTTAGGTTTCTATATGTAAACAGCCGTCCATGGCCAACGGGTTACCGTATAAAGAATCCTTTGGATCCGCCGCCTATCGCCCAAGAGATAGACATCCATGTTATTGACCTAGTAACCCTTAAAGAAGTCGGAACCATGCTAAGAGCACACAAAGCCTACACGCCCAACAATGACTGTTTCTTCATCTTTCTCGATGTCTGTCACCATTATGTTGCAAGGTGAAGATGAGTTGTAGGCTGGCTGAGATTTACACTAACTTTAAGTTTAATAGATACTGACGATAAACGTTAAAAGAAAATTAACAGTTGGTAAGACTTACAAATTTTAAATCGTTACATCAATGTAATTTATGAAAGTATGTTGATATAAGACAAAATAACAACTATTCGAGTGATACATTTTTATTCCGATTTTATTTAAATTATCTTATTTAGTGGTAACTCAATACACTGACTGGTTTGTTCAAATTTTATTTCATACAGTTTGTTGAGAAATAAATGCTGAATGGAAATTGTAATAAAAAATAACAAGTATATTTTGACTTGCCAAATGTTTATACTGTATTTAATCAATGGCTTATTTTATTTTGAAAACTATTTATTTTAATGAAATAATATTTATCGTCTGTTTTATATTACACCCAGTGGCGTAGCCAGGAATTGGCTTTGGGGGGGGGGCCACGGGGGGGTCTGGAATACCCCCCATGTAAAAGGGGGGTCCAGGGGTCCACCCCTGGAAAATTTTTGAAAATTAGACCTTAAATAGGCGTTTGGGACTCATTTAAGCATCAAAATCTTAGGTTACAAATAACTTTATTATAGTTTTCAATTCCTCTCGAAAAGAAAAAATCAACAACATTTTATTTTGTTGATTAAAACTTTAGGAAAGATGTAAAGTTGTATGTTAATGATCCTTGAGTCATAATTTGATTGATGCTCTGTCATACTGTATACTCTACCACTTTCTTATTGAAAAATACTCATATTTTAACAGATCAAAACCCATAAATATTACAAGTAATGTTCATAGAAAGGTTTCAAAACTCGATACAATTTTTTACCCGTTCATAACATTTATTATGTGCACAAAATTAGCAAGTTTACTTTCAATACAATCCTGAATTGGTAATACATATGAAGATGTGCCCTACTAATGGAACTGCAACCTTCTTGGAGTTCTTGTGTATTGGCAGATGACTTCTTCTGTCTTCACTTGCAAATCTCGATGTATGGATAAGAGTGCAAGGGAAGTGAGCCTTTCTTCACCTATTGAATTTCTTAAATAGGTCTTCAGTCTTTTCAGTGTTGAAAATGATCTGGAAAATTAAAAAAGCTGGAATCTTATGAACTTTAAAGTGAGGTAATGAGTAATATTACTGACAAGCTGTCTAGTATTATTAAAAATTGTTACAACTTCAATAAATTACAATGAAGAAAACATATTACTAGAACTACTAAAAAGAACGATATTAACTATTTATAGTTCAAAGTAAACTCATCAAAGTTTATAGGAAATATTGTATAATAATTTTACCTTTCTACTGATGCTGTTGTGACAGGGTGGACTGCCAATATACCAAGCAGAATCTTCATGTTAGGAAAAGCATCATCTTCGTCCTTCAAAGCCTTTAGCACTGAAGTAGCAGTTTTAGGCGTAACCTGGGCAATCTTCCAGTGGCTTTTCCATAACTCCCACTCCGCATTCAAGATGTCCCGGTTTGTGTGGACCAAATCGGATTGGTAAAAATCCAAGGCAGGCTCCAGATCAGTGAACTGCCTTTGTTGGATATTGCAAGGAAGTACACTGTCTAGGCCAATTAACACATCTTTGTGGCTGGTGAATCTTTCGGTCAGTGAAGATGATATTTCGTCAATATACGAGTAAAATATAGATATCCTGTAATACTCCTCTGGGTTGTTGGCTTCTACGTTCGATCTAAATCTTTGTGTGCCTACGACTCTCGGGGTTTTTGGTTTGATACCAAGTTTCTCTCCCATATCTTCAGCTCTTCTATACAGTTGTAAGAACTCTTTGTTGCCTTCTTTTCTCATTTCGGAAAATCTTTGTTGTACCAACTCAATCTTGAGCATAGCTGAACTCAAGTCGATCGACTCTTTTTGCAAATACTTGGATACTATGTATGTCAAAGACATCATTTTGTTCATAATGGTCAAAGTTATTATGAAGTCAAATTTGCACAAGCATGCATGGAAACTGGATGCTTTTGATCCGTGCTCATCCCCCCATTCAATGACTTTTTCTAAAGTACCAACAATGCACTCAAACGATTCTTGGAATACGCTGACAGCATCATGCCTCTCTACCCATCGTGTCTCTGAGGCGCTGTGGAGTGTGCTGTTGTCTTTGCCTGCAGCGGACAGGGCATCTCTCAGGACTTTAGTGCGCTTTGCAGACGCACGAAAAAAGCTACACACTTCGGAAATTGTTGACAAACAGTTCCGAACACACAGGATTTTGCTGACGTCACTGAGGCATAAGTTCAGGCAATGTGACGAGCAGTGGGTGTACACAGCTTTGGGGTATTCTTTTTTGATCAGAACCTGTACTCCTGTAAAAGCTCCGCGCATTGCTGAAGCACCGTCGTATCCTTGGCCTCTTATTTTGTTCAAATCCAATCCAAACTTCTTAAGCTGACTTTTAATTGTTTCTGCAAGCCCAGCTCCAGTCAAATCAAATACTGGAACAAACGTGATAAAATCTTCTCTAAGTTCCAGAATGGTACTGTCAACATATCGAAAACAAAGTGAAAACTGCTCTACCCTCGAAATGTCTGTGGTTTCGTCTGCAAGGATAGAAAAGAATTTAGCTTGGTTTACTCTTTTCAAAATTGATTCTTGCATTTGATTACCGATCAATTCTAACAGTTCATTTTGCACTGTAGGACTGTAATACATGACATTTCCTGCTGAAGACTCAATGTGTTCTGCAAGTACAGTGTCTCCATGAGCAGCTCGATATCTCAATAAAGCTCTGAAATTTCCATCGTTTGAATTAGGTTCTTCAATCATAATGCGGCCAGAATCTCTGTGTCCACGGAATAACAATTCTTGTCGTCCAAGAAAAACTGCATTTTCTACCATACATTTTAAAACTAACCTGTTTTTTTCAATGTCTTTCTTATCCTTAATAATCATCTGTTCACTAACGTCCGGCATTTTCCCGTCAAAGATTTTAAAAAATTCGTCTCTTGATGTGCACGAATTGGCATGGTACTTGCTTTTTTTGTGCTTTTCAAAAACCTCAATAGCATCTTTTCCAGTTTCTAAAAGGTTTTGTTACCAAGCTCTGTGGCTGTTCGTGTGAACCCTTTCCAACAGCAGGAGAAAAAATTACACAAGCCTTACAAAATGTGCCATTCAGTTTGCCTGAATACGCTAACCAAGGATACCTCTGTATCCATTTATTTTGAAATGAACGCTTCTTGACCCCTATGTGTTGAATATAGCCTCTGAATGTTTTAGAAGGCTCCCATGTTCTTCTTAGTACCGTTTCTTTGTCTATGTCAGAAAGAGACGTATTATTCATACCAACAAAGTGCCCAATATCATTTTTCGGATACAACTCATCATTTTGTAGTGTTGAAATTGTTGGAAGGTTCTAAAAGTAAAGGTACCGTAGAGGATAGACGTCCAGTTACCGTACATGCGTTGGGTGACAGGCAGTGTCGTCATGCCATGTGTTTCACTTCACGGCTTGGTCCGAATTACATCGTTCATCATTTGCGGCGCCGTGGTCCAGGCAGTAAGGCGAGTGCTTAGAAAATAGAAGGTCCCGGGATCGAATCCCACTCTGACCTGATTTTTTTTGCTCCCAAATTATATAAAAATTTGGTGTTATTTTTATTTTATAATTATTTTTGTGCTAGGCCTAGTGCTAGTTATATTCATAATAGGTTACATTACGTTGGGTAAGGTTAGTTTAGATTTTGCTGGTTAAAATAATCAGTTTTTAGAATTGTGAACCTATTGACGTCACTGCCAGACACCCAATGCGCGTATGGTTACCGTGCGTCTATCCCCTGCGTTTAGATTTACCAAACTGGTAGTGTAAAATGTATTCTTAGACTTAAAAAATAAATTATTTGTCAATTTGTACAAACTTTATACTAAATTAGGCATCAGCAAAACGAGGAAACCTTACGGAAAATAGTTGGTCCAACAAAAACAGACGTAGTCTTAATAGATAAATAATGTTTACAATTAGACCCAATTTCAATAACAAAGTAAAATATAGGCTATATTATCGAACTTAGTAGTTCGATAATATAGCTCGAAGAATAGTTGTTAAAAAATGAATAGTTAATTAAATGAAACTTAACTCACCTGGAAGGAAATTGCAACCAAAGTTACAACAGAGATGACTTCGGTCTGTCACACCAACACTCTGGGTAACTTCGGTACACAAGACCGAAATGAGAGATAACGATAAGAAATCTAACTCCAAAATTACGCTGAAGCAGCTGCAAGTTCAATAATCCGGGAGGAACTACTTCAGCTCCCAGTTGCAGACACCCAATCGCAAACAACAAAAACAATAGTGTGTTGGTCTCCTTGACCATATTTCACCCTGTGCAAGTTAAGCAAATAACAACTAAGAATAATGATTCTTGGGGGGGGGGGGGATGGAGGAACGTAGATGTGGTGGATGTGGAAGCTGCAGTTTGAAAGACACCTGGTACAAAAAAAATACAAAACTGACAATTTACAATTTATTTTATTGTGCAGTACTGTGGGATGCCTGATTTCTTTACTGGATGACTTGTTCATTAGTAGTATCAAAACTTATTTCAAAATTGGAAACAAAGTAAAAGTAGCTTAACTTTTTATAAAATACTGCCATACTAATTATGAATTTATACACATTTATACAAAAATTCCTTACTTGACAGAAAATTCACATATATTTTCTGTCAAGTAGTAATTATATAAACAATCAAGTAAGTATTTACTAACTAAAATACATAAATAGACAATTGATTGCAAGTCTTTAATACGATTTTCATGTTTGATATGAATGTGTGTTATCATGTAATTCACAATATATGACAGTCAGCACTAGTTGCACAGTGCTGTAACCCAGCCACTTGGGGATAAAGTGTTGTGGAGATAGTAGGCGATAGGTTCTATGCTCAGACCTCTTAATACAGACACAGTGTCTGCTCAATAGTTACCATCGACGTGTACACAACTTGAGAAGTCTGCGGTGTCAGTCAGTGTCCAGATGTTGTGTACGGAAGAGAACTGACTATTAGGCTTGACAATTAGCTGAAAATCAAGCTGATACTACATGGTTGGGATTCTACGTAAGGCTGTAGGCCTTAGTTGCCCTGGCTATAGGGCAATTAATAAATAACCCTTTCTTAGGAACAGCTGAACTCAGTTAGTAACCAGACTACACAGAACATTCACATGTAATCATCATATGCATATTTTCCTTGTAATACACAGGTTGTGTAAGCGTCTCATATCTAAGAATGAAGAACTAAGAACAACAAGAAAATTCCTTAGAAATTTATTTAGTCCGTATTGACTATAATTAATTATATTTTTAATAATATAACGATGAATTAATTGTAACAGTGGAGCAGAGGACAAGCACGGCTACCTGTGGGACCGACACTACGGCGTCTGCCTGGCCAAGTACCCTCACACAGACGTTGTCAACTCAGTAGCCTTCAACCCGAGAGATAACGGCATGCTGGTCACGACTTCAGACGACTACACTGTCAAGGTTTGGCGCTCACGGGCCAGTCTTGAACCTCTGGTGGGACTCAGTCGAGCCAACAACCTACCCCGAGCGGTCAAAGGCCACCAGAGGAATCCTCGCTGTAGTATGAAGAAGTGTGTCACACTTTAAATATTTTTGTACATCTCTAACACGTTGAAGAACGTATGCAATCGCACTTGATTCCTTCCATACCATTATATGTAAATAGAATCTGTAATTAGTCATACAGAAAATATATTTGAATGATAATGTTGGCTTTCATTATGTTAATTTTGTAGAAAAATAATTGGAGCTTTTTTTTTTTTTAATGTTAATGATATTTCTTTTCTCATTGTTTACCTTACTTATTATTAGTTGAGATTTTGAAATTTAATTGTATTTGGTCACAGTTAATTATATCTCCTACCAAGATGTTATAAATTGTGACATAAACATCAGTTTATTTCAAATAAAACTACGCAGATAAAAAATAGTTTTTATAATATTTGAACATGTTGCAGTATTTTGGGCTGTTGATCTTCACATAATTAGTGTAGTGATAAGCCAGTCACAATTGTAGTTTCAAATATCATTCACTGAATTTTATAAATCCCAGTAAAAGTGACATTTTATTTTATGAAACAATGTTCATTTATGTTATATATACATATTTCAATATTACAATTCTACTAGGGTGCTATTACTAAAACTTTAAAGCAACTAAAGAACAAAAAACCCCAGGAAAGATTTAAGTAAAATTAAGGAACTGTCTTATATTGGCAATTTTAAATAAAAACCTAAAGAAATAACACGATACTTTAATACTGAAAGATTTACAGATCTAATTCTTGGTTTTGTTCTCAAATACTAATCTATGGATGGATGAAAAAGTCCTGGAATTTTATTTCTCTCATTTTCTAAATTACCATCAATAAATTTCTGAAGAATTTTGTTTAATTAGAACTAACCCTTTTTGTTACATGTTTTGTGTTGTTTAGTTTTTTAATATTTATGTTGTGATAGGCTTTCTTGCTAATCATTTGTAATACATACAATATGTAATCTTTTAAAATTTAATGCATACACATTTTTGTTTTAGATCTGTACTAATTTAACATTGCAGTTAAACATTTTCTAAAAACTAAATGTATGTTTTGGTTATCTTGTATATTGCATTTTTGAATTGCAACGAGGGAATATGGCCCTTGTACGTGTACTATGCATGAAAATGTCACTAATAGGGGTGAAACCAATGTCACTCAGTGTCACTTACTAATGAATAAAATGTCACTTGATAGGGTTTCCATTTTTACAGGTTATTTTAGGGCACTAGGACTACGATTTTAGTAAAAAGGAGAGGAGAGCAGCATACCTGAACAAAAAGAACAAACAGATAATGAAATTTTGGGGAGACTGCTTCATTCTTCAGTCACAAGGCTAATAGAATTGGAAGTACATTCAGTCACACTGTTTAACACTTTTAACACTGGATTGTTTGTTCACTTCTGCACTATTATATAAAGGGTACTGTATAACCGGGTTCACTAGCATTACTGAAACTTCCGTCTCAGCGTTACTGATTGTGTCTGTCTCCAGTTTACCATTTTATCAGGTATGCTGCTTTTATCATTATACCCATTTGATATTTTTGAGATGCCTGTGAATCCACAATGTTAGGGTATGGAAGTAAAATTGCTCATTACACTAGAAAGTATTCATCCCAATTTTATCAGTTCTTTTAATTTAAAAACTAAACTTCTAACAGATTTCAGGGCTGTCTCCACATTTGACCAAGACTTGTCCTATTCATTGTTCATGGTGGATGTGGAAAGTCAGCCACCGAGTTCCATTCTTTACTGAAACAAGTTTTTTTACGATGAATGTTTTCATTGGAACATAATGTTTTCGTACTAATCAAGTTATTTTCTGCCAGATGTTGTATGGTAATTGCTTTTGTGTAACCAAGTATACTCTGTGAAACACTTGTCTCACAATAAAAATTTATTCTGCAGCATTTAAACCCAGCTTATAAAAAATAGTTGTTATTTAAATTGTAATCAAAATTAAATGATCTTAGTTAGTCGTAATATTAAATAATGAATCCTATAGTTGCGTAGGAAAACTTTCTTTTTAACAGTTCAAAGATTGAAACCGCTGCTTTGACAATTCAGCGTCAGTAATTCAAACTGAAAAAAAAAGAAAAAAACTAAGAATTTGGTTTCCAGATATTGAATGATTTATGTAATTGTTCTGGATCTCAACAATCTCACTGTGTAGGTAAAAAACGTTTCACTAAATATGTCCTACTTACTAACCTTTATTTGCAATATGTACATTATTGATTAGAGCTTAAATTTGAAATGTTAATCATTATTTGTTTGTTGGAATAATAGTCATTATTGGCTTCACATGTGTGGTCTATTTGTAGATAAAAATTATTTTGAAATGAGTCTAATGGTTCAATGACGTTCTTGTAAATGGATTTTTAAATATATATATAGTTTTTGTTAATTAATTGTAACATTTATTTCCCTGTTGATATTGTTTTTATTTTGTAGTTATTATAATAAAAAATGTTTACAGCAACTGGATTACTTCTATAATCTCAAAATATATAAAAGATGTGTTTTTAACATCTTAAATACAGCAAATCATTAAAAAATATGTCAACAGTAAAACTGACAAACACTATTTTTTACAATATTATTTTATCTGGTTGTTTTTGAGATATTGTTCTATATAAGGTATTTCCCTCCCCCCCCTTTTTCACATTATTAGAGAATACATCTTCCTATCTAAATAAATACGTGTAAATGTTTAGAACTGATCTATATTTATGTTACCGAAATTACAGCACAAAAACATAATGAAAGTATATATACATTTAAAAAGTATGAGTATATTTATAATATATGGATTAAATTAAACATCAACAAGAGTAAAATAGCATTTGTATATTGTGTTTTCTGAGTTGATTTTTATTTATTTATAACGCCTTAGACGGCTTGGCTCTTTCTATCCCAATCAATGTTTATAATTTGTATTTCAAAACCATGATTTACTGTAGGACATCTGCAGAGTGCTAATTTTACAAATATTATTTGTATGATAGCCATATAAATATTTTAATCAGTAACATAATCTGCTGTGGAAATCTTTCCTAAGCTCTTGTTGTAAGTATCATAGTTCCTGAGCAGTGGATGCACACCTTCAAAGTGTGAGAATTTGTTGTCTGCATAAATTATTTGTTTCAAATCCCTACACCAGGCGAGAGGGAGGATCAAGGAAATTATAATTTAAGTTTTATGAGCACTTAAACTGTTTTAAAATTCAATAAATAAACAAACCTAAAAAACTATTGTACAAATAATATTGAAATACTCCCCCACCAACTTACAGAAAGATATAACTAATGGCACATTAAATCCTCCGTCAGGTGCATTACTTTAGTTCTCCTCTGTGTAAGTGATCTGCAGTCTAGTTCATTGGTGTAAATCACAAGATTCATTCAGAGAATCAAGAATCATTCCTCGCAACTCCTTTCCTTTACCACTTTCAGTGTTGCAGCTCAAATTGTGCAACTGACTGGAGGTTGCCTCTGTGTCCAACAGATCGTGTATCGGTTCAGCCATAGCCTACTTCTATGTGTGCCTTAATGTGTTTTTTTTTTGCCAGAACTTTCTTCCATGTACGCTTTATTGGATGCTGTGAAAGAGACTGTTTTAAAAGGAAAACGAACTTTTTAAACTAAGGAAAACAAATTTTATTAAATATTAAAATTAAGTCTAGCCTTGAAGGGAAATATAACCACGGAGTCTATTGCAGCCGTTGACCTTAAAAGGCTGAATTCACATTAAATTGTTGTTGCAATATACGAATAAGGTACACACCTTTAAAGAAAATCTAGGGTGAACTATTTTGAAATTCACTTTTATTTGCTTAAGCTTGTTTGCATTAGTCTAAATATTTTTAATAACGTATCTGGAAATACTCAAAGGTATTGATGGAACTTAAATACACTAGCAGGTTCTAGTTTTTATAATTATAATAATTTATATATACAAAATGTAGTGCAGCTGAATGGTAAACCTATTTATGTATTCTCAATTTTTTAAGATATAAATTAAGTGTTCAGTAAGTCTCTATGCAGGTAATAGAGGAGGACTTGCGGAGGACGGTCCTGGACCTGTATGGTCAGGACTCAGGACCTTCTTCCTCCTCTCTACATGGCCTTGGCAGTTATCACATTCATCATCACTCTCCGAGGAACTTTCTCCGAATGCTTTCGGTTTGTTGTAAATACAGCAACCTGAAAGAAAATTGAAGTGATGTATGATTAGATGATACTCAATTCTTGTGATGTATGATTAGATGATACTCAATTCTTGATACAGTAGAACCTCTTTAATTCGAACTTCTGCATTCCGAACGTCCACTAATCTGAACGTCCACTAATCCGAACGCCACTACGAGAAAGGGAAAAAATATGCATGTACATATCTTCATTGATTCAGAAGAAAATGTCTGACTTTTCAATAATTTATGTAATTACTGTAGTATGTATTGATTATTTTCCAGTTTTAATACAAATATTTACCAGGTTCAGTTTTTCATTTTTATTATAAAAGCAACATTATCAAATATATATAATAAGCATATATATTTTTATTTACTGTAGTTAATGTTTATAATATTGTATGTACGTTATTGAATAAACAATACAATATTTTACACTTTAAAGCATTTCTCTTCTTTCTTTAAGTATGATCTATTTTAGCCATAGTTTATGTTAAAATAATATGTTCTGTAATCCGAACACCTTTTGGTTTTAATTAGTTCGGATTAAAGAGGTTCTACTGTAGTCTACTAATTAGCTGATAGTAGTAATTTACTATTAGTCTTGCACTAATTAACTAATAATGTATGTTCAATACATAACTGATTCTTAAATTATAACCTGATAGTATACAATTCAATGTTGTGCTCCCCGTGTAGCTTTCAACAGTTAACACGTATGAGAGGTTGTTATACAACTAAATAGGGCATGAGGGCTATCAGCAGTTCCCTCGTTGCAACCCCTCTACCATAGCTTCTAGTGCTATGCAACATAACTTTAGAGCACTTCTCAGAGTGTTTAAAAAGATCCTATCTACTCCAAATCTCCCCACAACGTGCAGAACAAATTAAATCTAGCAAACTACCTCTCTGACTAGCTTCCCAGTTAGTCTTAAACGAATTTTCACCAAAAATCAACTGGGCGTTAACTTGGGGTACGTTTAATGGTCAAAATAAGTTTCTGGTATCACACCCTATGGCCATCATCGGTGAAAAGAAATTTCCTCGTTAGGAATTGACTATGTTGAGTCATTTTCAACACGTGTGTGAGAAGATACAACTACTGGAAATTTTAGTGGGGAGTGGCAACTGATCAGTTATGTGATTGCGGACTCGAAGTTCAATCTATGGATCACACAGGTAATGAGTGAACATTGGTTCTTTTCAGGGGGGATTAGCTGGTCTTCATTCAATCGGAGAAGCAGGTGTGAGTGGTTACGAAACCTGAATTTGGCTCTGTGAAGGGAGATCAATATTTAAACATTAAGACACAAGTACGTTGAACTTTAGATTTTATTTAGACATGTTTAGTGGCATTTTTAAAATTTTTTTTAGTTTGGTAGCTGGCTTTTAAGCCATACGATATTTATACAATTCAACAGCGAATATAGTAACCATCAGCAAAAAGTGTCCTACATAATAAGTTATTTTAGCAGATATTTTGGGACGTATATACACAAAACACACAAACAATATTCTTCTTCTGTATGTTTTTTTGGATTCAAAAAGAAACCGCTAAAGCAAACAGAAAGTTTAACACCTGCTTCTCCTTGCTGCTCTTCCACTCAATCAAAATTCAACAAGTTACAAAAATATGTTCTGACAGCATAAATATACATAGTTTAAAAGGCACATCTGCCAGCATTATATGCAACGTCTGACATTCGTTTATGCCCAGTGCACATATACATGATATCTGAGAGACGTTCCTGCCAGCCTATGTATACATAGCATTTGACTGTCACTTCAGCCAGCTCACAATTTACATTTTATAATCTTTTTATCGAATTCATATATATCAAGCTCATTAACATTTATTAGTCAACTCTTCTGAGTACAAGTGAATGTCGCACAAAACACACACACACACACATATATATATATATATATTACAATATAAGCACAAAACGTACAAATATACTACAATACAAAATGCACAAATGTTTACAATTTAAGTACAAAATGCACGAATATTAGGGTGACCGATTTCAGCAAACCATGCTCACCTTCCTAAGACCAGAGGGATCCACAAAAGACTCTGTGCATCTGGATTTGTACATTTTTGTATTTATATTGTAAATATTTGTGCATTTTGTGCTTATATTTTGATATATTTGTGCATTTTGTACATGTATTGTAGTATATTTGTCCTTATATTGTAATATATTTGTGTTGTTTAAAGTTCACTTGTACTGTAGATGTACCAACACATACTATGCTAATTAAAAACTAACTCTTTTGACGCATATAAAAAATAAATCTGAAAGAAATTGTCTTTTAAATACGATCTTTTTACCTAAAATTAGTTGAGATTCATAAATCCCCTCAACGGATTGATTGTGTTCCACTTTTTGACTGACTGCTCACCCTACAGTTTACTGCACACTAAAGAACTACACTGTCCCTAGTTCTTTGACAGATATAAAAATAATCTCAATCCACCAAGATAACTACAAAAATAAAAAGTCAGTGCCATAAACTCGCCAATCAGAATAAAGACATTAGTTCAGGTAATTTTAGCTAAAAAGTGTTAGATGAAACAAAAAAATAAATATAGGTCAGACTCATCCATAGAAATTTAAGATTTCTGCAGAGCTTAATGAACTCCATTTAATAGGACACACACACACACACACACACACACACACACACACACACACACACACACACACACACACACACACACACACACACACACACACACACACACACACACACACACCAGAGCTCTAATCTGATCTTTGTAAAGAAAAATATTGATGTTTTTTCTGATCAATGCTCTGTACATAGTTACAACACTAGACAAAGAGAGAATCTAACTAAACCTAACATTAGACTAGCTAAATATTATAAGAGTCACAAATACCAACGGCTCCTCTTATTCAATAAGTTACCACTAGCTGTAAGAGTATTACCCTTTAAGAGGTTTAGCATAGTTGTATCAGGCTGGCTCAAGAAAAAAGCATTTTATACTTTGGAAGAATACTTAACCTGTGATATGGGCCTTATGGACATTTTAAATTAGGTTAATAATATTGGCATGACTGACGATGCCTATTGTAAACCTATTGTTTATTTAATAGCAAATAAATATTCTTGAAACTTTGAATGAAGAATGTTTGAATTGAATTGGAAAAAAAAAAAAAAAAAAAAAAGCCCTGGCTGTTGGGCTGTTGATAAATTGCCCTTTCTGAGGAACGGTCGAACTCAGATAGTAACCAGACTACACTCATCCTACACTCATATAACCATTCATATTCGCCTTAAAATACCAACAACGTTGGTCGGCGTCTCATATACAGTATAAGAATAAGATGTGTTACACATTTTATTGTAGGGGTAGTGTTAGAGTATTATTCATATCCAAGTTTTTATTAAACTAATGCAATTTCATCCAGTTAATTAGGGACCATCTGTATGGCGAGTGATTTCTTTCAATTAATAGGACGGAGATAGTTTTCTAGTTTATCATATGAAATAATTTACTTAGGATATTCTGAGTATCTACAAAAAAACAAACATATTTTGCACACAATTACTTCTAAAGAGTTCTAATCTTAAGAAATCAAATCAATCTAATTAAAATAATAGCATAATTTACGAAACATATACATATGGATTCTCGTAAAGTCGTAAACAGCCAACTTTTATATCAGCATTTCAGACAACAGCTGCACTTGGTTAGACCACATGAAACAGCTTGTATTGATTGGTTGTTTGTTGTTGTCAATTAAGTCTCTCTCCCCTCTCTCCCCTAAATTGATTGTGTGATAGTATCGACAGTTATTCCTCTGAGACCACAATAGTATTAAGCATTACTCTGCTGTTAGATACTTAGCAAACAAATAGTACCAACCGAGTGGACATTACTATTTAAATGTATCTTGACTTTATATACAAAACTAACTTGAAATTACAGTAAAAAATGGCAATTTTTTCACCAAGCTTATTTCTATTCACTATAAGATGAATGTTCGTATTATCCGAATTATCTTTCCCAATGCAGCCCATTTTCTTCTATTCAAACTACTTCAGATTTTGTGTAACGTCATTTATTTTAGTAGTTTTAAGTAATTATAAAAATTTAAATGAGTAGGCCCTAGTAAAATTTTAATAGGTACAGAAATAGGTGTACAGAAATAGGTTTGCCTGGACATTTTATTTTTATTAACGTTTTCAAGAAAATGATACTTCCAAAACATTCAAAATTGAATTTGTTTTTAAATAAAAATACATCAGGTTTTTTTAGTATAAAAAAGGCGGGGATATTTAAAAGTAAACTTAATGTTACAAAACCTAAACACACACTAAAGCTTGCTTGTTTTTATGCCTTAAGGATTTTTAAAAGATTTTGTATATGAATAACGGTATATACTTATTATTATTACATATCTTCTTCAGCGAGTCCTCGATATGTGACTGGTGTACATAAGGTGTGGTTAAACATCTGCTGACAGATCAGAAACTAACATTTCCATTGCCACCAAATTAAAGGTGCTTGGTAATGAAAATAAACATAACAAATTATTTACCACAGTGCCATGATGACTACTTGTCAGTTTTAACCCATATCTGTCTTTGGGCAATAACTAGGCATCATTTACCTGTAGATTTATAAAATGAGTTTTACACGTCCCTTCTGTCAGTGGTGTAGCCATATTTGGGTTACTTAGGGTCAGAACCTCCGCCCCCCCCCCCAATTTTTAAGTTAAATTATATCCCTAACCCCCATAAAAAACCATAAATAAAATTATTATTTCGTTAATGGTGTTATTTTTACATTAATATTGTTTTCTTATTTTCTTAAAACAGTAATATAAATGTCCATATAACGCCAGCCCAGCCGTGAAACAGATGACAGTGATAGCCACACATACGGCCTTTATTGTGCGTACGAAGTAGATACCAATCTATGAGAAGCGAAAAGAGATCACTATTGCAGGAGTCACTATATAATCAGCATTCCTGTAGCGGACGAAACAGCCTTAGGACCTTCCAAACCCAATACATGTGACGACCCAATACTTTACCATTTCCAGAAATGGTAAGGTTCAATTTTGGGGCCTACTTTATTTATTATTTATGTAAATGACCTGCCCTCTAATCTTAATGACAACAGTGTAAGCACCTACATGTTTGCTGATGACCTGGGCCTCAAAGTCTGTGCAGAATCAGTTGATGATTGTAGGGAGATGCTTAGTATTAAGACTTCAATTGTAAACGACTGGTGTGCAGCCAACAAATTATGTGTAAATAAAAATAAAATCCATGATTTACAAGTCACCTTGTCTTGTAGGTCAAGTGACAATGAAGACTTGAGTCTTAAGTTCCTGGGTGTCTATTTACAGTCGAACCTAAAGTGGCAAACTCACATTGATTATGTTGCTGCTCAGACTGCAAGGGCCATCTTTTTGATTAGGGCTCTAAATGGTGCAATTTCCACTGATCACATGCTGTGTATTTATTATGCATACATAAATAGTTTTTTAACCTATGGAGTTACTTTGTGGGGCTATTCTCATTTAGCAAATAAACTTTTTGTGCTGCAGAAGAAAGCAATTAGGATAATTGGCAATGTACATAGTAGGGAACATTGTAAACCTCATTTTGTAAATTTTAATATTTTGACCCTGCCGTCCATCTATGTTTTAAATGTCTTGTTGTATGTTAAAGATAACTTATCTAGTCTTAGCAACCAAAGAGATGTACACAATTATTTTACACGCAATAGAAATAACATAATAACTCCTAGATGTAACTTTACCAGTACTCAATGCAGCTTTCAATACCAGGGTACCAAGCTTTTCAATGCTCTACCCATGCAAGTAAAGATCATGAGCAGGTCTAATTTCAAATATACCATAAAATATTGGTTGTTAAAATCTGCTATTTACAGTGTTGATAAATTTTTCTTGTAATACATAATCTCACAGGCTAGGTTAGGGTATCATTTTGACGTTGTTATATACATTCATTGTATCCTGACAATAAAATGCTTTGATTTGATTTGATTGATTTGAAAGTAAAGTTACAAACTTCAGGAAATGGTTGTATAGGTCAAATTAAAGAGAATAACCTGAGTAAATTTTTTTCCAAAACGCTTCGTTTACCAGATATCCACCTTTTTTACAAAAAATTTTTTATCAGAGTTGGCTCAACCGATCTTTATGAAACTAGCTATGCATGTTAAGGTAATAAAGACCTATTGCAGGGGAAAAAATCAACCTGATCAAATTTAAAATTTCAAAATGGCAGCCCTTTTAATGACTAATTATGGTAAAAAATCAACTTGATCAAATTTAATATTTGAAAATATTGGCCATTTAAAATTTTTGAACAACAAGGAGATAGATATAAAAAAACACAAACAAATACTAAGAAGACTGTTTCTTTGATAATTTTATTACTGAGACACATTAACATATGTCAATGTGTCTTAGTCATTTGTTGGCCGATTCTAATTTTTTTGATACTGACAGATTGGTTATAGAATAATCTAGAAAGACTGTGTTCTTAATAATTTTCTGTATTTTTTGCCATTTTGCCGCAATTTCCATTTATAAATTTAAAATTACCAATATTTTCAAATATTAAATTTTATCAAATTGATTTTTTTTCAGAATAGGGCGTTATTATCTTAACATGCATAGCGAGTTTCATAAAGATCGATTGAGCCAACTCGGATAAAAAAATTCTTTCGTGAAAAAAAACAAAATGGCTAATATCTGGTAAACGAAGCATTTAAGAAAAAAATTTACTTAGGTTATTCTCTTTGATTTGACCTATACAACCATTTTCAGAAGTTTGCCACTTTACTTTCGTGCCACCCTGCATATTGTAGGGGATAAAGCTATTTTGTTTTTTTTCTCAAAAGAATTTTTATTATTTCACTACTTTTGTTAAAAAATTTAAAATGGCCACTATTTTCAAATATTAAATTTGATCAAGTTAATTTTTTCTATAATAGGTCTTTAAAAGGGCTGCTATTTTGAAATTTTAAATTGGATCAGGTTGATTTTTCCCCTGCAATAGGTCTTTATTATCTTCACATGCATAGCTAGTTTCATAAAGATCGGATAGGCTAACTCTGTGATAAAAATTCTTTTGTAAAAAAAGGCAGATATCTGGTAAACAAAGCTATTTTGGAAAAAAATTTACTCTACATTCTATCTTTATTTTGACCGATATAACCATTTCCTGAAGTTTGGCACTTGGGATACCCTGTATGTGTATTCATTGTAGATAGTGTGGTCCATTCCTGTGATATTTTTTTGAAAAATTAATCTTGCTTTTAGTGCTATGCCGCCTGGCCTATGGCCAAATGTGCTAAGCAGTTTTGAGCGAAAATGTAGTTTTGGTAAAACGCTCATAGATTCTTTATTTGTTGTCATATCTTCATACTTTTTGTTTTGATTATAAAAAAATAAACAGAATAGTTCTACAACAAGAAAATATATACAAAAGTATTTTTTATTTATAAAAAATAATATTGTTTTTATTTTTATTAATACTACAGTACAATTGTACCATTGTACGTGTGTGGGTGGGCGGGTGGGTTATTAAAAAAATGTGTTTGTATTGTGGAATAGCATTTTAACTTGTTCTAACACAGTGGTTACCAATCTAGTAGTTGTTACTTCACATATCACCAGTTGTTTCTATGATACATAAATTTTTGTTAATTTAGGGTAAACTAAATTATGTTTACATTCAATAGTTCTGAAAAAGTTTATTAATAAAATAAACATGTTATTTTTTCTTGTAACATACTGTCAGCTTTAGATCAAGCTTTAATTTCTAAATATTTTCAGCTCAAATATGAGTACCTGAACATTTTGTCATATTTTTTTCCTATTCCACTGTAAAGAGCATCTAATGAAGAACAAATTTCATACATTTTCAGTTAATTTTTATAAAAAAATAAGGAGTATAAAGGAAATAAAAAAAATATTGTCCTCGCAAAAATTTGTTGAGAACTTGACATTTGAAACATATGTTTTGAACAAACAAGCAACTATTCAATCATATGTATATGATATTCAACTGTTTTATTTCTCTAAAACCATTATTTTAATAACAAATTATTACAATAAATGATGTATTTTGGTTTTAAAATATCAGCTCTTCATCAACATTGCGTAGCACGGAATCGTTCGCAGCATCAAAGTTTTTATTAGCTATGCTAAAAACAATGAATTTATCATAAATACAGAACACAAAATATCAAAATAAACGTTCTGTCAAACAAACTATTTATATTATAATGCATTTCTGTTCAATGAAACATTATACAACTGAACAACAAAAAGTACTCCCAAACTTCACAAAACAAACAGACGAACATAACCACGAGCTTCTATCGTGGGAAAAAAATATAAAAAGTCGATTGTCAGCAACCAAATGGCCATATATCAATTCTCTTACACCTTTGGAATAAAATGACATAGATAGCGGCCAGTTTAAATAAACAAGCCTGTCGTATACAGGGCCGTATTTCCAATAAGGCCGAGTAGGCCGTGGCCTAGGGCGGCAAATATCCAGGGGCGGCAAATTTCCATGTAACATTGATATAAAAATATATTTATAAACGTAAAATGTCAATAGAAAAACCCGAAAATGTAAACATCAATACTATGATAAGCTGCAAAACACCATAGCAATCACTCGCTACTGGGGTTATTATAAATATATATTTCATTTATTAAACCTAATGCAGTGTCGGCGTGTGGTATATCAACCATACTACAGTATTTCTATTACCAAACTGGGAGTGCGGCTAAACGCCATTTAGCTACCTGGAGTCCAGCCGCACTCCCAGTTTGATAATACTTGTATACCAGCGGGTCCTCAATCTGAGATCACTGATTGGTTGGCGGCTGGGCGTGTGTATGGTCAATAATTGATTTAAAAGCAAGAAGCATTTCTTTCAGTGGGATATATTCAAGGCTTTTGGCACAACTTGATGACGAAACCATTTACTGGTGCAATATTTTAACCCGAGTAGTTGCTGCCATTTGGGCTCTTACTTCAAGAAGTATGCCTCTTAGGGGGGACAATAGTATAATAGGTTCTCAAAGGAATGGAAACTATTTGATGGTTTTGGAATTAATCACTGAATTTGACCCTTTCTTGGCAAAACATATTTCAAGGCATGGAAATCCTGGCTCCGGTCACACAAATTACTTATCATCTATTATATATGGTGAAATGGCTGTGAGCAGGGCCGCTCAGAGACTTTTGGTGGCCCCGGGGCAAAGTTTACCATGTGGCCCCTTCCTTCACTTCAAAATAAATTTAATTACTCTGATTGTCAAATATACTATAATTGATATTTTAATTTTAGCACATTCTACGATATTCTTACCATCTCTTTCGTTAGATTACTATTGTACAAGTATTTAAGATTCTTGTTCATGGACGTTTTCTCAGGGCTACCTGCGAAGCTCTGGTAAGTTTTTCTCTAATTGTCATATACTTTTTAAACATTTCCTTAAGTATTACCACTACAATAACATCAATCTCTTATAACAAAATTGCTATTCTTTAATATTAAATAAATAATAACGAACCAAGCAATGCCACAGTCAGTTGCATAGTTAGGCGCAGCAGCTCTTCGAATACCAGTTGAGGAGCCATCCTCGCCAATGTTTTTAGCTGTGGGTGAGGGAGGAAGGGGCCAATAAATTTGTATAGGCCAGTTGGCTTCGCTAGCTAAAGAGCAAGTGGCCGAATGTTCACGAAGTACAATAATTTGGCGAGCGCGAACATCTAGTGCTTTAAAAACAGTCAACTGAGAGTTGAGGTTATGTTATTGTTTTCAAAACAGGTTGTAGACTACTGGGTACGTAGCTTATTGGTGTTGGACATTAAACATCTAGTTTATATTCGTGATTTTAGTTTGTCTTTGTGTTAAACTTTAAAACTATTCAATTTTTATTTCATAGGCATAAAAGGCATTTAGTACCAACTCAATTTTCTCAGCATAAAACATAGTAAAATTTATGTCTGTCAAATTGGATACTATATCATTGATGTACATCACAGTGAACACGTCCTTACAGTGACAGTGGTATTGACACACCCACACACCCATTCACGAACAGTAGTATTGACCCTCCCGCTTAACAATACACGTACAGTGGTTCAATCTTAGTTAATTTCACTTAACACGCAACAAATAATAAATAAATACTGTATTAATGATTGTCAAAAATATAAATGGCTTACTCGTTCGTCAGTGACAGTAAAAAATTATGAAAACTATTTTGATTGGTCGTAGATTTGTTATGTTAATAAATGACAACATTAATCAATTATGCTATTTGTTTGGGAACAACCTGTACGTGGGCATAATTGGTTTTTAATCAAGAGCTACTCTACTGAATATGTTGAGAATACACCCCTGTTCCTGTTACAGTTTCAGGGTAAATTAAACCAGACAAAAGAGTTACAATAAGTTAAATGTCACAAAATAAATATTATTCAAAAGGAGTTGTATAAATCTGAACAATGATGAAGCTGTTTTATCTATTAACGGTGTACTTAAGAGCTCTTCTTTTCATTAAGACCTATGTCATAATATATTGGTAAAATGTCTTTACGAACATCCATGTCATAATAACTAGTAAATTTAAAATGTCAAAGGAAACATTACACTAGAGAGAAAGTAAAAAAAATTGCATGTACAGTAAACTCTGGTTAACCAGTTAAATATGATGGAAGATGAATCCGGATAATACAGAACGTAACAAAACTATAATTTTTAGACAATATTATGCCACGAAATTCCTCCCGCGATAGCGTAGGGCAAGTTGAATGTAATGCATCATACACACATATTGTTGCACATCCGGTAAGGGAGCGGTGATGTTGTTGTATGCATATTTACCAGATTTAAGTACCTAGAAATCTACTGCAATTTAGTGGTTTCATCGTTAATTTATTCTTATTATACTGTAAAAATATATAATTTACTTTGCAGTATATTACAATACTATATTGAAACATTTATAGTCTATTTTTATTGATTTCAATAAAACGTTACCATAAATTATTGGGCCTAAACTTTAGTTTTTTGTTCTCTCAAAATCTCTAAATGGAATATGAATCATAGCAAATTAAATTAATTTATAATTATAGTAGTTTACTAGGAAATCCAAAAGAACGCATTAAATTACAGAAATATCACTCTATAAAATACAACAATAACAAAATATTTCTTAACTGGACGAAACAAACAGACTAATGATTGACGATGTTCCCGATATACCCTTCATGACAATTAATTGAACTCTTCCAGCCACGTTGTTACAACATTGTATATTTTGCCTGCGGGTTTTTGGGTGCAAAACACAGTTACTACTTAAATACGACTACTTTCTTAAATTTAGTGCATATATTGAAAAATTAGCTGATCAGTGCCGGGAAAGAGTGCAACAACGAACGGGGTGCCGCCGCCTACTACCAGCTTTGAAACCAAGTTTGTAAGAACCTTTTCTCATAAAGACTTTTCGACCTTTTTAAAATGACAGATTTAAAATGTTTTTACTGTAATTTAGTTTGCTTATTTAATTGTGTTGTTCTTAGGCTTCCACTTTTTTTATTACAATTTACTAATTTTCATACTTTGGGCCGCAGGTTACTGATCACTCGTTTTCACATTATATAGATCTATTATTTTGCTACGATGAGTCAAGGGATTTTCGAAACACTAAGATTATTTATCTACATAAACAGAATTTGTGAAAAAAATACAAAATAAGGATAAAAGCTTAATCAACAAACCACTACAATTACAAATCAATTCGCAATTGCTTTATTATCTTAAGTTTATAATAGTAATATATCATAACTAATGGTTTTGTAGGGATAGTAACGTGACCAAGCGATTGATTTTCCTACCACTAAAAGCCAAGATAGAGTTGAATTTAGGACAAGTATAACAATTTTGTTTGAAGTAGTATATACGTTTGAAATTAAAGTTAAAAAATAAAACATACAAAAACGTTCTTGTCCACCTTGTATTAAACACGTCCAAAAACGGAGTTTTGAGTAATACAAATGTAAAGTTAGTGGGTCTTTTGACATGTTTTATATAAATAGTGTACGAAAACAGGACATCTCATAGAGGTGGCCCACTGTCCACACCACTCAAGTATATTTATATGTTCGCAAACTGGAATCTATATTTTGGTGTGTTCACAAGCTGCATGCCTTTACACTTGTTCGCAAACAAGACAACTGGCGAGGGGTACAGTTGCAGTCACACACCAACCAACCAGAGCGTATGCTGTCACACCACTATGTCGACCGCTGACAAACTTCAAAGACCAGTGTACAACTTGCTCCAAAAGGCTCCCTGGTTGCTATAAAACCAATGGTTTAGTGTAAACGTATTAAAAAACTGGAAGACTTATGATATTTCCGTATATATACTTCCGTAATATCACTTTTGATATTTTTATACAGGCCTGAATCGTTTCTATCTAGTAGATTATTAAGTATTTTCTTTTTTGTTGCATGAAATGTGGCCCCCCTGTGAACTAAGTCTGTGTGGCCCCGGGGCAATTTGCCCCTTTTGCCCCCCCCCTCTGGGCGGTCCTGGCTGTGAGAGTGAAGAATAAAATATGTGAGGAGTTAAAACAAGCCAAGTATTTTAGCATTGTAGTTGACTCTACGCCTGATGTATCTCCCATTGACCAGCTAACACTTATTTTCAGATATGTTCTACATGATGGTTCTCCATGTGAACGGTTTAAT
>JAQJVL010007428.1:0-24048 GCA_035578905.1 Stictocephala bisonia | reverse complement strand
TTTTGTTAAAATTAAAAATTGACGAGTGGTAAAGGCCCTTTTAAAAATCAAAAAATTTTTTTACGGTATAAATAAATATTTTTTGAAACCATTCTCACCGCAAAATTCCAAAACTCGCCCTCAATAGGGATTGCCCACTCACGCCTACGGTACCAGAGGAAGGAATAAATTTTTCCAAAGACCCAAAAAAATTTTTCGAAAAGAAACCTACAAAATTTGGGTAACATTTTTTGAAATCCTTTTCAAAAAATATTAAAGATAAAAAAGATCTGGGTTTAAAAAATAAACTAAAGATTATTTATAAATAGAGCACTTTATTCCCAGAAGAACTTTCCACCCCTCTCTAGATTTTACATTCTTAATTAAGTTTATTTTTTTGATTATGGGGGTAATAAAACGTTGTTTTATATTGTTTTTGTTTATTACTGTACTTTAGAACAACTCACACTATTCATTGTACCCCCTGTGCTAATAGAATAAAGATTTTTGACTATACTATGACTATGACATGTACGTAATTGGTCAGCCCAACTTAATGTCCTTTCTGAAGCCCAAAGATTCAAAATTTTGTACAATATTTTAAATGTCAAGTTTTTAAACACTTTTTTTTAAAAAAAGTGTCAGTAAACAGAAGAAAATATTTCTGGATGTAAAACAAAAATTTTGTTAGAGTCTTTATCGTTATTTTTGGTCCTGTTGTTTTCCCCAAAAAAGTATTGCTCAGCATTCGGTTTTGTTTGATACAGTAATGTCGGATTCCCGTTAAAGAGAAATGTTGGTTATTGTAAGTCGCACTTTAAAAGTGATAGTTAGAGTGTTGTATAACAAAGTTTTATCATTAATGTAGAGAAAAAAAGAAGAGGTCCCAAAGACAGACCCTGGGGAAAACACCACGCCCAAGGCCCCCTTTCTGATTCCCCATCTTTAGCCCTACACTCCCGAGGGCCAGAAGATGGGGACTAAACCCCAGGAAACAAACTAAAGAAAAACCATAGTTTTTTCAACTTTTTTAAAAGAAGGGATGATAAACAAAATCAAAAGCCTTCGAAAAGAAAAAAAGTGTTAAAATTTGTAAGTTTTTCCTGTCCATGGCTTACGGTTCCCCTCAGAAATTTTTTAAAAGAGCAGTGTAGTACTAAATTAGAGCAAAAACCCGATGATAATTTTTATCAATTTCATTTCTTCTTTTATTCTTTCAAGCTTTTTAGCAAAAGGGGAAAGTATTTTTGGGCCGAAAATTGAAGGGTGGGATTAGCTTTTTTTCTGTAAAGGTCAATGACAGCTGTTTTCCCTAAATGGGAAAAGGAAAAGATGATAAAGTAAATTAAAAATAGCAGTAATTGTAGGAAGGTTTTTGCAAGAAAAGTACCCTTTGAAATCTATTGAAATATTTTTGATCCAAAGTTAAAGTAGTTCCATAATACCCCTCAAACCTTTCCTTCATTTCTGGAAAAAAATGAACTGGTGGGCGGGTCTGTTGGGGGTTGAAGAGAGATGATTGAAAAAAGCCCCGGGAGCCCTGACGTATCAACAGAATGTTTACAAAATGTCTTTTAACTTCATTAAGATTTTAGAAATTTGGGAGCTGAAGTATCGATTTCCCAAGGCCAATCTTTTGCTTTAGCCAAAGGAAAATTTGGTAAAATTTAAAAAATTATTTGATAATGTTTGATAAATTAACAAATCTTTGAGTTAAAATTTTGTTGTGTTTAAATTACAAAGTTTTTTATAGGCCCCCCGTCAAACAGATTTATTCGTTGGCCTTGCGGAAATTTTATGCATCACGTAGTTTTTGAAATCTACGAATGCAATCATTGTCTGGAGGGGTCTTTTGTTATTCTTTTGGAAAAAAGGGGCAGTTCCTCAAAAGGGTTTTTAAAATAAATTTAAAAAAATTACCTACACTGACTTGGGTAAGCTGAAGGTTTTCATCCCCAAGGTCGGAAAAAACGCATTTGCCAAAAAGTGTTCCTTTTAAAATTCTTTTCTACCCCTATACTGAATAAAACGTGTTTAGCCTTTGGGAAAGATGAAATTTATAAACACTGATGATGACCCCGACTGCCGGATAAAGCGAGTTCGGTAATCGAGGTTGTCTGCTTGTTTTCCTATTTGAACATAAATTCGATGCAAATTAATTAGGTCTTAATTTTAAGTTAATGTTCTTGAGATTTCAAGAAATGTTTTTAGAAAAATTACGTAAAAACTTTCTTGAGGTATGATCCTCATTTAGCTTAAGGATTATTTTAAAACAGATAAATACCGATTTTAGGATTGTATTTTTTTATAATGTAAAAAACGTTTAAATAAAAATTATTTTTAAGAAAAATTAAGCTATTTCAAAGAAAAATAGTGTAAATTAATAGGAGATTTAGATGACACTACCATTTCTGTCTGTGCCGGGGTATTGCATGGGCCCCTCCCAATAAAATATTTGGTTGCACTGAATTTTAAAGCTCCTTCTTATCGTAATTGCTCTTCATAACAATCATTTGTACAATCTGCAACAAAGAAAATTTAACAAAAGAAACTATATTAAAATACACAAAATGGTTTTTAAAAACCTTATATAGAGGGAAAAATATTGAAATTGGTTGGTGGTAGAGGGTTTAAAAATCTAGCTTCATAAAGGTTCTCTCTCCGCCCAACAAAGTTATAAAAAATTTTAAAGGGGTCAGCTGAAAACCACAGCAGTTCTTTTGCTAGGTTTTAAATTAATGCACTTTTGGGGTTTTAATCACTTTAGTTTGTAACAATGACTCATTCGCCCACACCTCATTCGTGATCCATATTTTCCCATATCTTTACGATCAGCGTCTTATGAATAAAAATTAAAAATAAATATTCTTGCTTATTATTATTCAAAAAAGGGAAGAGTTGTTCCATAAAAACCATAATAAAATAGGAAAAACATAGAGCCAGAATATCTATTTCAAAATTTTAGTCAAAAAATTACAATTTTAAATTTTAATTTTATTGCAAATACTTTCAAAAATTAAAGCAGGGGAATGTTGGGGGAAAATTTAACTTTTTAAAAAACAATAATCAAAAACATTAAGATATCTTTTTTTTTATATGTAAGAAAAGGCTATGGCACAAATCAAGAATATTAAATATATTTTGGAAATAAATTTAACATAAATTTACATAATTTCAAGTCCAACATGGCATCAGGCAGTCCCTTATGTTAATATATAGGTCTTTTTAAAAGGATTTTTTAAAGGGGGGATTTTTCTTTGTAAATTTAAAGAGTTTACTGGGGGCGTTTGGGGTGTGGGATTGTTTTTGGATGTTAAAATTTTTTTTTGACATTTCTTTTAAAACATTCTTTTATTTTTTGATAAAAGCAAAAAATATGGAAGGGAGTTGAAGAGTTTAAAATTTTAAAACAAAACCAAGTGGATCTAAAAAAAATTTATTTTTGGGCACAAAATATATTTCTTCCTATTAGAGAAAAGTAAGAATTTTTCTTCAAAACATTACTATGAAACCTCAAAAGTTTTGTAGTTGTTTGTGGCCTAATATGGAACAACTACTGTTTTTAAAGGGTCTCTATTATGCGAAAAGGGATAGTCATTTAAAAAGTCAAACCCCCCATCCTTCTGACAAACTGTGCTTTAAAAGTTGAATGAAATAAAAAAGAGTAAAAATGGACCCTGGAAGTCTCCAGAAATTTTAGTGGAAGAGATAGACAAACATTTCTGCTTCCAAGCGGGAAAAAGCCCCAATTTTGACTTATTTTTCCCGGGAAATTTTTTGCTGCATGTGGGAAAAGTGAAACAATGGTTAAAAGGTCTACAATAAATATTAGCTACAGGAAATTTTTGAAAAAAAGCATTCAAGCGATCAAAAGTATAGTGTTCTGAACCCTGGAAAGTCCTAAAGAGGGGAAAATTTATTCCCCAATTCTTTTTTAAGTTTTTATAAGTTGTAGAAAGGCGTTATAAAAATAGAATATTACCCCTTCTGATTTAAAGTTCCAGTTGAGGGGGGTGGGTTTTTGCCTGGCCAAGTTTTAGTGACCAGTCCCGCCGACATCTTTTTTCGAAAAGGGTTTGAAAAGAGGTGAAAAAAGCAGCTTTTTTTGATCTTTTAAACGCTTATGAACCCCATGGAGCAAGGGTTTTTTTTTAATTCTAAAGTCTTTTCCCTTTCCCCTTCATTGCGACTTTTGCAGTCCCAAGCTTATGCCAGGTAATAAAAATTTATCTCGGTCGTGAAGAAGCTCCCTTTGACAGTGAAGGTGGGGTGCCACAGGGGGTCTGTACTTTTTCCAATTTATAATGCGGCTTTAGCTTTAGTTTTCCCCCAAAAAGAATTCCAATACTGAAGAAAAACCCGTGACCTTGCAGCCTCAAAGATTTTTAGAAACCCGGGAAGCTGAATCCAACCCCTCAAAACTGAAGTAGCCTGCTTCCACTTAAGTAACTTCTGGCTAAACGAAAATGAAAATTTCCTAAAAGGTTTAAAAATTTTCTATAACGGGATCCACGTACCCGGGGTAATGTTAGATCGATCATGACCTTTTTAAAAACCATCTTAAAAAAAAAGCAGCTAAATTAAAACCCGGGCAATGTATTTCATAAATTGCCGGTACAAATTGGGGCCAACGCACAGTTGCATACTACTGCTTTTTTTATTCAGTTTTATCAGTGTGATATATGCTTCCTTTTTGGGAAAATAGTGTTCATATAAAACAGTCAAAGTCCAACTTAAAAGTTCATGAGAGCTAAAGTGGCATCTCATGTCAAATTTTACTTCCCCTTTGGGTCCCGGGTTGTAAATATAGCTCCTCCAGGGGGCATACTAAAGAATTCAATAAGATTTGGGAAAGTTTTGCACCACCCTTTTTCATGATCTCCCCCTCAGAACGTCGTGAAAAAACCGAAACCCCCCTCTACTTACTCTTTCCTTTGAGCAGATCAAACTTTCACCTAATAAGCTGGCGTACGTGGAACGTTTGATTGATGTAAAAAAGTTCCCTTTTAAAGATGTCAATACCTTTGGGGGGATGAACTCCCCCGTAGAGAATGGACACTGTTAAATCGGTTGAATGGGTTGGGAGATGCTATTACTGGAAGTATAAAAAGGGGATTGCAGTAATCAGTATGTGATTGGGGGAGTCTATCCAAAAAAAGGATCACAAGTTATGAGTGTCCCCTGCGTTTTTTCGGAGGGTTTT
The DNA here is from genome assembly GCA_035578905.1 of Stictocephala bisonia. Lineage (NCBI taxonomy): Eukaryota > Metazoa > Arthropoda > Insecta > Hemiptera > Membracidae > Stictocephala > Stictocephala bisonia. The sequence goes on along the minus strand of JAQJVL010007428.1, from coordinate 18,866 downwards.
TCAGCTACCCCGAATCGTGATGCAGGTGTTAGTGGTCATGGGTTGGACTTAGCTTTTTTTTAAGGAATCCTTCATTTTATAATCAAAGAATAAAATTTAAAAGACTTTTGGATATTTATCCAAATAACATCCGCTTTTAAATTAAAAAATGGGGCTGACAATAAAACCCTACAATTTTATATTTAATATAATATATTATATAATATATATTATTATTTTTTTAGAAAATTTATAAATTAGTTGTCTCAAATTTTTTAAAAATTTTAAAATGTAAAGGGCCCCGGTCTTGGCACACGAAAAAATTGTTTGAATTTTTTGCATCCCTTGTCCCTGGAAAAAATGTTATTTTTTGTTCTTTTTGGGAAAGAGTTAATTAGATATAAAAAAGCATTAAAAAACTACCTCTTAAAATTAATAAAGGGGGTTATTGTTAGGATGGGATTAACAGAAATCAGCAAACTTTAATAAGAAGAAAGTCCCCCAACCCCGGGCCGCCCAGGGGGGGGGGCAAAAAGGGCAAATTGCCCCGGGGGCCCCCACGATTTGTTAGAGGGGGGGGGGCCCCTTTTGCCCCAAAAATAAAAAATTAATAATCTACTAATAAGAAACGAGAATAGGCCCGATAAAATATCAAAAATGATATTAGGCCCGTAGTCTTCCAGTTTTGTTTTAAAACGTTTAAACAAACCATTGGTTTTAAGCAACCAGGGGCTTCGGGGGCAAGTTGTACGGTGTTAAGTTTGTCAGGGGGGCGAAATAGTGGGGGTTTACATATACGCTTGGTTGGTGTTTTGATGCAACTGTACCCCCCGCAGTTTTTTATTTGCGAACAAGTGTAAAAATCATGCCTTGTGAACACACAAAATATAAATTCTAAATTTGCGAACATATAAATAAAACTTGAGTGGTGTAGAAGTGGGCCCCCTCTTGGATGTTGTTTTCGTACATTTTTTATTAAAAAATGTCAAAAGACCCCCTAATTTAATTTGTATTATCAAAACTCCGTTTTTGGACATGTTTAATAAAAAAGGGGAAAAAAGTTTCTGTATGTTTTTTTTTTTAAATTTAAATTTTAAAATATATATACTTCAAACAAAATTTTTAACTTTTTCCCAAATTCACTTATTTGGCTTTTTGTGGGCGAAAAAATGCTTGGTCCCCTTATTATCATACAAAACCTTAGTTATGATTATTACATTATAATTTTAAAAAATAAGCAATTGCGAATTGATTTGTATTTGGGGAGTGGGTTTGGGGGTTTATTTAAACTTTTATCCCTTTTTTTGTTTTTTTTCACAAAATTTTTTTTGTAGATAAATTTAATCTTTATTTGTGTTTCGAAAAAACCCCTTTATCGTCGTAGCAAATAATAGATCTTTTTTAAAGGAAAAAGAGTGATCAGAACCCGCGGCCCCAAAGTATGCAAATTAATAAAATTTTAATAACAAATGGGGCTAAGAACAACCAATTAAACAAACAACAATTAAAGTTAAAAAAATAACAATTAACAAATTAAAAATTTAAAAAAACAAAAAAAAGCAAACAAAATTAAAGTAAAAACATTTTTTAAAAATTCATTTTTAAAAAAGGGCGAAAGTCTTTATAAAAAAGGTTTTACAAACTTGTTTCAAAAATGGTAGTAGGCGGCGGCACTCCCTTCGAAAGTTTCCAGTAGACTTTTCCGGAATGATCAGCTAAATTTTTTAAAATAAGCATAAAATTTTTAAAAAAGTGTCGTATTTCGTATAATGTGTTTTTCACCAAAAAACCCCCATGCAAATATACAATGTTTAAAACGTGGGGGGAAGAGTTCAATTAATGTCAAAATTGGGGACATCGTAAATATTAGGGGTGTTTGTTTTACTGTCGTCCCCGTAAAGAAATATTTTGTTATTGTTGTATTTTTTAGAGTGATTATTCTGTAATTTTGTTTTTTGGTTTCCTAGTAAACTCTATAATTATCAAAATTTAAATTTTAAATTTGCTAGATTCATATTCCATTTCCCGATTTTGAGAGAAAAAAAAAACTAAAATTTAGGCCCCCGTAATTTTGGTAATGTTTTTTGGGAAAACAATAAAAATGCTTAAAAGTTTCAAAAAAGTATTTTAATATATGCAAAGTAAATTATATTTTTTACAGTAAAAAAAATAAATTAAGCAAGCCCCTAAATTACAGTGATTTCAGGTACTTAAATTGGGGAATGATAAACAAATCACCGCTCGCTTAGGATGGCAAAAAAAATTGTTTTTGTGCTTACTTTTAATGCCTACGCTATCCCGGGGGTAATTGCGTTGCATAATTTGTCTAAAAATTATAATTTTTTTACGTTCTGTCTATTCGGTTCCCTTCCATATATTTAACCGGTTAACCCGAGTTTTTGGTACATGCAATTTTTTTATTTTCTCTACTGTAAAGTTTCTTTTGGCATTTTTAAATTTTTATTTTTTATGACATGGCTTAATCAAAAGGAGCTTTAAGTACCCGTTAAAAGAAAAACTTTTCTCATTGTTAAGATTTTTTCAATCCTTTTGAATTTAAATTTTTTTTGTGACATTTAAAAGTTGTAATCTTTTATTGTCTGGTTTAATTTACCCTGAAACGTACAAAAGGCAGGGGGGATTTAGCTATCAGTAGAGGGCTCTTGATTAAAAAAATTTATTTTCCCCGTAGGGTTGTTCCCCCAAAATAGATAATTGATTAAAGTTGTCTTCATTAAAAAACAAACTTACGACCAAACAAAATGTTTTTATATTTTTTTTTGTCATGACGAACGATAAGCCATTTTTTATTTTTGAAAATCATTAAATTTTTTATTTATTTTTTGTTGGTGATAAATGAAAAATTAATAAGATGAACCTGTACGTGTATTGTTTTGGGGGGAGGGTCAATACCCTGTTGTGGAGGGTTTTTTGTCTATCAGTCACTGTAGGGCTGTACACTGTGATGTACTCAATGAAAAAGTACCATTTTTAAGTAAAGTTTTGTGTTTTATGCTGAGAAAATTGGTTGGGACAAAAAGCTTTTTATGCCTGTGAAAAAAATTGAAAGTTTAAGTTTAGCAAAAGACAAACAAAAACACGAGTTAAAATAGATGTTTTAAATGTCCAAACATCAATAAACTCGTACCCAGTGGTTACAACCCGTTTGAAAAAAATAAATAACCTAACTCTCAGTTGACTGTTTTTTTAAAGCCTAGTTTGGGTGCCAAATTATTTTCTTCTAAACATTTGGCACGCTCAGTTTTAAACTTGTTTTAGCTAGCGAAGCCAAGTAGCCATCAAATTTACTGGCCCCCCCCTCCCCCACCCCCAGTAATTTTCATTTCGGGATGGTTTCAACTGGCAATCGAAGGTGCTGCGCCCAACTATGCAACTGCCTATGAAACTGACTGTGGCATTGCTTGGTTCGTTATTATTTATTTAATATTAAAGAATAGCAGTTTTGTTATAAGAGATTGATGTTATTGTAGCGGTAATACTTAAGGAAATGTTTAAAAAGTATATGACAATTAGAGAAAAACTTATCGGAGCTTCGCTGCTTGCCCTGAGAAAACGTCCATGAACAAGAATCTTAATTACAATAGTAATCTAACGAAAGAGATCGTAGAATATCTTTGAATGTGCTAAAAGTAAACTATCAATTATAGTTTTTTTGACAATCAGAGTAATTAAATTTTTTTTTGAAGTGAAGAAAGGGGCCACATGGTAAATTTTCCCGGGGGGCCCCCAAAAAGCCTCTGGGCGGCCCGCCCCCAAAACCCCTTTTGCAGTAATAAAACAAACAAGAGAAAAAAACACATAACAAAATTTTCAATGCAACGGGTTTTTTTCCTTGGTAAATTAAAAAAAGTCCAGCCCTACTCTTTAAAAAACCTGAGGGGGAAATTAAAAATTTGGGGTTTTAAATGTTTTTGGTGTCCCCCTAATTTTTTTTCTACTGCAAAATGTTAGTGGACTTATCTTCTTAGGAAAGTATGCTGATGCCCCTATTTTCTCTTAATAAAAAGGGCCCTAAAACCCTTTAACCTAACTTTTTTTTAAAAACGATTTTTTAATACCTCAGACTGACAGTGATCCAAAAAGGGTTTGGGGCCAGTTGCCGGGAGTAGGGCCCGTTGGGGTGCTTTAACATTTTGATTACTATTGGGGCGTTCCAGGTAAAAACCGGGACTCACCCGGGTGGGGAACACGCTGGCCACCCCCTGGCAGTGGGGGTAGGAAAAGGGGCTGTGAAATTATCCCTTTTAAAGGGCTAGAAACGCTGAAAAAAGTCCGGGCACTTTTTTCCCTGAAAGGAATTCATTATTTTATTTTCAAATATTAGTTTTCATAAATTTTTACCTACTCTAAAACAGGGACGGTTAAACGGGGATATTTAGAGTTTTTAATTAAAAATAAAATATTTGGCCCATTGATATGGAACTTGCTGTTTGTTTTGGTGTAAAAAGATTGGTCCCAATAAAAGAATTATTATTGCTGTGGAATCATCACAAACCCAAACCCTTAGGGGGGGAGTTGTTTTTTTGGGGCGGCTTTTTTGGCCCTTTGGGTTCTTTTGGGACGTTTAAAGGGGGCCCCTTTCCGAGTATTTCGTTTAGCAGAACTTTTTTTTTAAAAATTTTTGTTTAGGTCCTTTTTCCCGGTTAATTTAAAAACCCCAAATTTTTATAGCCCCTTTACTTTTAGGTGGCTACAAAAGTTAAATACATACTGGTACCAATGATTGACTTACCCCAAATTGCGCCCCCAAAGTCTAATTTTTTGGAAAGTGATGGGATAAGGCAAGCGTTTAAACGGTTTCCCTAGCGGAAAAGGAATCCCATGGGGGAAGTAAAAAATTGGGGAACAGTTTTTAAAGAAAATAGAAAAATTTATCAATTTTGGGGAAAAAGTAAATTTTAACGGAAAAAAAAAAAAAAATTTAAAAGGGTAAGGGAATTAACGGAAAAGATCCTTTGTTTACTAATCCCCCAAAATAACGGGAAATGCCCCTTGCAACGAAAACTTTAAAAAAAAAACCCCAATTTGGTAAAGTATAATTCAATTTACATAACAAAAATCAAATTGCCCAAAAAAATCTAAAAATTACGTACAAATGGAATTAGATTAATAACCAAGTTTTTATTGACTTTTTTTAATACTAAATAAATTTTTTTAATTTTTTTTTCGGGACCTGTGACCCTTAAACAAATTCATAAGTTTTTAAAAAAAATTTCAAGAGTAAAATTTTTTAAAAAAATTTTATAAAACCCCAACGAGGGATTTATGTTAGTATAATTTCTTTAAGATTTTATCAATAAATTTTTAACCTGTCTGCAGAGGAGAGCGTGTGTCCCCCTTTTCCATGAAAAAGTTTTACACAAGCGTACCGGGAAACGATGTCTGCTGTCCCTTTGAGAAAATAGCTGAAGCTCCCAAAGGTTGGATTTTTTCCTTTTTCCCACTACTGCGCCATGTAAAGGGGAAAGGAAACTTAAAAATTTTTTTGGGGGCCAAAGGGGCAAACGATCGTGGAAAATTTTTTTATTTTCTTGCCTGTTTTTGGTTGCAAATTGACAACAAATTTAAAATAAATTCTTTTTTAATGTTTTCAAAGTTAAAAAAAAAAAAACAAATCTCTAATCAAACCCCTTACCTCATGTTTTTTTAAGCAAAAAAAATTTCCTCTTCTCATTTGTTATAAAACTAAAAAATTTAAAATAAAAAACTATTTTAAATTTGCTACCTATTGGAAAAACCAATCTTCTTTTTTTTTCTTCTGCAAACCCTTTAAAATTTAAAAAGGGTACAAAAAAATTCCCTTTTCTTTTCCGTTTAATTTAAAACAAAAAAAAAAATTTGTTATTTTTGAAAAACTTGGGAAAAAAATTGGAAAAAGTGTTTAAAATTTGATTTTTCCTTGTTTTTTAAATATTCTGTAAAATTTTTTTTCAAACTAATGAGTTAAATTGGTGAAATTTAATTAACTAACATAAAAATTTAAATAAAAATAAAAAATTTTTTCAGTCTCCCCTCTATTTTCCCTTAAACCCCTTTTTCGCCGCCTTTAATTGGGGACTCCCGTCGAATTTCGTCATCAAAAAGGCCCCTGAGTCCCCTAAATAAACTTTGTCCCGGGGGGCGGGAAAACTTTTTCCCCGGGGCCCGGGGTTTTAAGTAAAAACTAAATTTCCCAAGTGAGTAAAAAAACAGGTTTCCTTGTTGCTGGTTTATGGGGGCCCAAAATTTTTGAACTAATGCAAGTATTGGCGTTTTTTGTTTTTTTGTAGACCCCATTTCGTTTTCCCGGGTGCAAAATTTGTTTCCCTTTTTGGTCTTGTTTTCCCACTGTCTCTACTTTTAAAATTTTTGGACTAGGGGGCAATTTAATTAATTGTAAACCCTTGCCCACTGGCGCCCACGGGGGCCTTTCTACAAAATGTTTTCAGGCGCCCCAAACTCCCCAAACCACCCCCAAAAGTGGAGCCAGAAATTCGGAAAAAACCTTTTTTAATTGTTGCCCATGGGGTGCCGTTTTAAAAATTTTTTGGTTTTAGAGAAAATCGTTTTAGGGATCGCCCATTTGGGTTTTTTTAAAAACTGTGCCAGTGCTTTATGGGGCAGTGTACTGTGAGGTTTTAGGGATTGTTTTTTTTAAGGGGAAAGGGAAAAGAGGGTTTAAAAAAGTGACATTATGTTAATTTTGTTTTGGAAGATAAAAGAAAAAAGGGGATTTCCCAAAATTTCGGGACAGCCCCTGTTAACGACACAGAGGGCTTTGATCCCCCCGACGTGGTCCCCCAAAACCTTACGGGCCCCATGGGGGGACTCCGTGAAACCCTTTTTTTACGGGTAATCCGGGGACAAAAAAGGTCCCAAAATCCCGGTAAACCTTACCTTTTGGGACGGGTTTTTAAATTGATGTTTGATTTTGTGGTTGATGTAGATAAAAATATTTTGAAACATATCGTATTTTTTTGGGAAGTTTTGTTGGGGCCCTTTAAAGAGTAACCCCCAAAATCTCAAATTTCCCAAAGTACAAAAAACTTTTTTGGAGGGAATTTTTTTAAACTTTCATTGGCCGGATCCCCCATCCCGGTTTTTTAGAAAAATTGATGAATGTTTACTGGAAAATTCATCAGGTTAAAACCCAAACGGGCTTTCAGCCAATACATGTCCGAAAAAAGGTTTTCCTTGTCATAATAAGAATTTTTTTAAAATTTTTAAAAGACCTCCCAAAAAACCCGAAAAAAACCTAAACCCGAAAAAACAATGGGGCGCAAAAAAACTTTTCTTTTTGGGGTTGCCCAAAATTTGAAACAAGCAAAAGAAATTTTACCCCCTAACCGTAAATTTTGACGTTTAAAGAGGAAATTGGTGCTTTGGCGGGGAACCGCTTACCTTTTTGCCAAATTACTTAAATTTGGAAACCCGCCATAATAGGGAAATTTAAAAATATACTCCCTAAACAAACCCGGGAAGTAAAATACTACGGTTCATTTTTTAAAAACGGGGGAAATATGATTCCAAAGGGGGGGAAAGGCTATACTGAAAAAGTGGTTATAAAGCTGATTTTGGGTTTTTTTTTAGAAAAAGAGCCCGTATTTTTATGGAAAATTTATAATTTTTTTTTCCCGCTAACCTTTTAAGCTCTTAAAAACGGCCTGTACTCGACGGGCCGTTGCTTATGGGGAAAGGTTCACACAAGAGGCTGTGAAATTGGTTCATTGGAAAAAAGGGGGACGTAGGAACTATGCTGAAATGGATGGTGGGCAAATTTGGAGAGAATACGAAACAGTCCTTTTTCAACCCCCCCAATTTTGGACGTGAGATGGGGGGAAAAAGTCACTTTTTAAGAGAAAACCCGCAGAAAAACCCGTTACCTAAGCCTATGAGGGCATTTCAATGCCCAAAAGGAGGGGGTCGCCCGCTAGACCAGACTTGGCCAAATTCCCCCGTGGGAGGGGAAAACCCCCTTTGTCGCTGGCACAAGTTTTTTTGGTGAACTTTTTTTTAAGTGTTTTAATGGTAAATGCACGTTATTACACTATATGAATTTTTCAGAGAACCCCTAAATGTTTTTTCGACTGAATGTGTTGGGAACCCCCTCCTCCCCCCCCCAAACAAGCCCCACTAAATGGTGACCCCAAAAATAAAATGGGTCTACATATACTGTAAAAAAAAATTTTAAAAAAAAAAAAGCGCAAATGGTAGGGACGTTGCCCCTTTGCCAGTTTGTTCCAAAAAAATAAAACAAAAACCCAAAAAAATTTTTCATTTGCGGCGTATGCCCGGTCCGAACCTGGACTTTGGAACTACGGTGTTTTGGGACAATTTTCCATGAAGAAAAGGGGAATTTTAATTTTTGAAGAAAAAAGGCGGGGGGGAGGGGATGTTTTTTTTTAATTTTTTTTTTAAATTTTTTTTTTTAGTTTTTTTCCCAAATGCTTTTTTTCATTGTTTCTAATTTTAATATAATTGATTATTAGAAATCTTTTATAAAAAAGGGAAACTTTTGATGGGGGAGTTTTAAAATTTAAAATTTGCTGTCAAAATTTTTTTGGGTTTTTTTTGGGTTTTTGGGTTACATAAAGAACAACCCGAACGCGTGTTGGGGGGGTTTTTTTCTTGCGGACTAAAAAATGGGGAGTGGCGAAAACCCCCACACAAATGGCAACCAGGGGGCAGCCTACTACAATTGTTTTTCCCGGGAAAAAGACGTCTTTCAATTCCTTCTTGAAATGGTTACAAAAACATCTGCAATCACTTTTTTGGGGCCCACCTGGAGCCCATTTTTTGGTAAGTAACCCAAACAAATATTTTGTAGCATTTTAGGAGTTGCGACCCCAACAAGGGTAACCCGGGCTCACATCACCCCCAAAAATTTTTAAAGATTAGTTTTGCAAGGGGAAACACATGGGTCTTTATACATAAAGAAAATTTCAAAATTACAGAAAAAAATGTCGGGCCCCTTTAATTTTCCCCACAAATTTTTTTGACAAGGGTAAAAACCATTAAAGTAGTCAGTTTCCCTTTCCCAAATTTCCCAGGGTCAAAATTTTCTAAACCCCAAAAGAATGGAATTAAAAATTTAAAAAGGATAACCAAATCCCAAAACCCCCCCCAATTTAAACATCAGATGAATGTACCCCCAAACCCCCCTAAAACTACCCAGCCAAAACTTTTAGGGAAACTGTTTTATTTTTCTGATGAAAAATTTTTCCCACCACTCCCAAATTTCCCACAGACTGGGTCAGCCCTTCTTTCTTCCCTTTGAAGAAGGTGCCATTGGAAAATTAAAAATTATTGTTGGGGAAAATATTTCTTTTTTTTGGACTGGGGTCTTCTACGATAAATTTTTTTATGAACCCTTAAATAAAGTCAAAATTTTTTATTTTATAACAAAACTATTTTTGTTTTGGGGTAGTAAATGAAAAACCCCAACAAAAAATTTAAAACATGAACTGGTTACAGTTTTTTTAAGTTTTTTTAACAATAAAAAGGTTTTTCAGTGAAAAAGATGTGAAAGAAAAAAAGAAGATGCTCATTTTCAATACCAAATTGGTTGGGGAAAAATTTTGTACTGTATTAAAAGTTTTTTAAAATTCCAGAGGAATGGTTTGATTTAGGGGATTTAAAAAACCCATACTGCAAATTGAAATTAAACCAAAAAATTTCTGTTTACTGTACATTAGGCCCCAACAAAAACAATTGGCCCGGAAAAACTAGTTAAAAACCCAACGAACTTTTTTTTTTTAAAGGGTTTTTGTTTAAAAAGGGCGGGTTTAATATTGTATTTTGTAAGGGAAAAAATTTAAAAGAGCAAAAACCCCAAAATTACCAAAACCAGAATGTTTGACATTTGTTGGTTTTTAACGTGAAGGGGGAGGGAAAGCCCCGGGCTGGAAGCCAATCGTTTGGGCCCAAAACTCCCAAAACAAGCCCCTTGGTTTTGAAAAGCTTTGTTAGGCTTGAAAAATTACTTTTTTTTTGCATTTTTTTTAATTCACTTATTTATTTTTAAAATTAACCTTTATTTTTATTCTATTTTAAACCCAATATTTTTAAATTAAATTCATGCAAAAAAATTGCATAAATTTTAAAGGCAACCTTTTAACAACCACATCAGCTAAAACCCAATGTTTAAAAGGATTTTGAATATAAAAAGGGGAAATTTGGTTTGCTAACCCCCTTTAAACAATTTTATATATCTAATTCCAAACTGATCAGTTAGAAATTTTAAAAATTCATAAAACATTCGTAACATTTTAAATTGTAAAATTTTTAAAAATTTTAAATAATTTTAAAAACCCTTCCCCATTAAAATTAACGTTTTACTTTATTACATCATCCCAAAATTTTATTGTACTGAAGAACAATTATCACAATATTAAACCCTTAAAAAGAGTTTTAAAAAAATGATATTCTTTTAAAAAAATTTTTTTTTTACTACTAAAATCACTCTGAAAAAAAATAACCCGTAAAAACAGCTAAAATGTAGTTTTAAAAAACCCCAAAAAGAAAAATGAATTTGCCATTTTTTTTGGCACATGCAAGTTGTATTTTGGAAAAAAAGGGTTTAAAAGTTTATTTTAATGTTTGTTTATTTGGCACTTCATTTTAGATATTTTTATTAACTAATTTTAAATAAAGAAAGCCCAATTGCAAATACAGAGCTGGGCCCCGGGAAAAAAAATCTGTTTTTGTGGGAGTTCCCAAATTTCAATAAAGAATTATCTGTTCAGAAATATTATTTTTTGGTTGCCCCTTTTTTTACAATGAAGAGCAAATTAAATCGTGGGTCAATACATCAAAAATTTAAAAATATATTATATATATTAATATATATATATAAAATTTTTATATTTACAAGGTGTCCTGAACTTTTTGATAAGCCTCTGGTTTTTTTGTTTTTTGGTTTTTTTAGAACAGGAAAATCCTATTTAAACTGTTTTAAAAAAACCTCGGTTTTCCCCTTTCAGCCCGCCATTTGCTTTTTTTTCTTAAAATTTTTGTCCAAAAACAAAAAGGTGTATTAAAACGGAAATTTTTGATGATCCCTTTATAAATAAACCAAACCATTTTTGGGGAACAAATTTTTGTTTTAATTTTTTTTCTATTGGTTTTGGGTTTAATATTTATATATATATATATAAAAAGGAAAAAAAAAATAGCAATCTTTTCTTGGGTTTTTTTAAACTTAAAAAATCAAGAAAAGATTTCTAAGTGTGGTTTTTTTTTATATATAAAATTTAACAATTATTTTGGTTTTTCCCCCAATCCAAAATTTTTAAAAAGGGGACAGTTTAAAAATTTTTAAAAAAACTCAAAGAACCCCAAAAAATTATATTCATAAAAATTTCCCTAGAATATTAAGTTTTAGTAAAATTCCCAAATTTCAAATTCAAAAGATAAAAAAGTAATTTTTAAAAAACGGATGAAAAATATCAATGAAAAGTAATTTTTTGACGTATGTACAAACAATGTGCCGTACAATGGCCCAAAATTTCCGTATCAGCCCATAAAAATAAAATAATTTTTTAAAGTCCCTTTAAAACGCTGACTATACAAAAAACAATAGAAATTTTGAAACATTGATTTGACTGTCAAGGGTTACTTTTAAAAATTAAACAAATGTTACTTGTGGGATTGGGCCCTTGTACTTTTCAAAAGATTTAACATCAAATTTGGGTTTGTAATTGGAATTTTTCCCAAAGCACATCATTCTACGTTTTTTTTAATATAAAATTTTTGGTTTATGAGTTTTTTTAGGGGAAATTTTAAAGGGCCCCGCCATTTGGAAAAAATTTGATACTGGGGAAAACCCAAAATGCTTTTCAAATGGTTTTTTTAAAGTTATTTAAAAACAAAAAATTTTAGGTTTAACATACCCCCGTTTTTGGGGATTTTCAAAAAAAATGAGTAAAAAACCAAAAAGGCGGCTGCAAACACTTTAAAAAACATTTTGAAAACTTAAAATATGATATTTAGTGTTTTTAAATGAACCAAAAAACAATAAACAAGGAGCTTACAGAGAGGGTTTAGAGACGCCTTGTATTTAAAAACCAAAAATATAGATATTTTTTATTTTTTTGGGCAAAGAAGGGGCCCATTTAAAAATAGTTCGTAAGGGAAAAATAAAATTTAAAAGTTTGATTTGCAATACAAAAAATTAAAAGCAATAATTCCCCCCTGAAGCATGGATGAAAAAACATGCATAAGCTATTTTACAAAATAAAATTTAAACTTGAAGGGCCTCAAAAGTCCTTTTTAAACCCAACTAGCAAAGGGCCAATTTAGGGCCAAGGGGAGGGGAAACCCCAAGGGTTTCCCAAACCCTTTGAAAAGGGAAATTTATGCAATTTATATTTTTAAAATTTTCCCAAAGGAAGCGTGGGTCCTTCCTAGACAAACCAAAACTATTTTCCCTTTTGCAGTGGGAAAAATAGAAGGGGGGAAAAACATACAGATTTCCTTACATTAATACATAAAGTATTTTTGCAATTACAAAAGGGAGAATTTTACAAAACGAAGAAAAAATTTTAAACTTACAAAAAAATGTTTTATTTTAAAAAAAAACCAAATAAGGGGTCCCTTTTAAATAAAAGGGAATTACTTGGGAAGGTGAGAATCCCTTTTAAAATGTAAGGGGTAAACCCGGGGGACAAATATTTCTTTGGCCCGAAAACATCTTTTTTAAATACAAAGTGGCCCACTGAACATAACCCCCTTTTTAAAAACGTGTTGGGGAAAAATTCCGGGTTTTAAAAATAAACAAAAAAAAACCTGTTTGTAAAATTTAAAGGGGTGAAAATTTTTACAGATTTTAACAAATGTAGGGCCCATACAATCAAAACAATACAAACTTCAACAGGAAATTTGATTTTTCAACCATTTACAATTTGGTAAGGAGTTTAAAAAAAAAATTTAAATTTTGTTTCATTTTTTTTTAAAAGTTTTTCAATTTTACACTGGTTAAAATTACATGATAATTGGGGAAATTTTTTAAATTTTGACATGGAATTCAGTCGCAAAAATTAAAGGGTTAGGAAGAATCAATAAATTGAACAAGACTTTTTGGGGTTTATTTCCCCACTACTGGACCCTCGACAAATTAAAAAATATTAATCGTAAACCCCCTGGTTTTTCCCCCATCGGTGCTGGTTTTTCGACGCATTTCGTCGGCAAACTGACATAAAACGGGATCCATTAAAAGCAGCTTCGTCCTTTAAAAAAATTTTTTTAAACAGTCATTACACCCAACTTGAAAAAAAAATTTTAAAAACAAATCTTTGGGAAATGGGTTTTCGCCCAAAGTTCACAAAAACCCCCTCAAACCATCAAAAAAAATTTGTAGTCTCGCAGGGATTTTTATGGGATTCATGGGGGGGCGGGAATCGTGGATGTTTGGGCCCCGGGGACAATAGTTTTGGATTTTGTTTTATATTTTTTATTCGTTTTTAATGGGTAATTTACTGTTTTTATGTTAATGTTCATGACAAAGCTCATTAAAAGGGTTGGGGCCCTTTATTAGTCATGTGCTGAAGAAATGTTTTTAGCAAATCAGCCGCGATAAGGAAAAACCAAGGGAAAGGGACAATTTTTTATTATTTAAAATTCGGCATTTTTGCTTATGCTTTTTGAAAATAAAATTTAAATTTTTAAAAAAAAGATAAGAAATTTTAAAAAAAACTTTTTATTTTGTTTAGTAAAAATTGTTTGTGAACCCACTAAAAATTAAAAGGGGCTAAAACATAAAAAAAAAATTGGGTTTTTCCCAAATTCATGAAACAAAATATTTATGTGTTAATATTAAAAAAACCCAAAATTGTGAATTTAAAACCCGGGGTTTATTATTTTTAAATTTTTTTAAAATTGTTTTTTTTTCAAAAACTTTGGAAGGTTTAAAGGGTTTTTTTTCTAAAGGAAAAAAAAGGTTGTGGAAAAGGCTAATGGAATGGTGAGGGATTTTAAGAAAGTGGGAAGTGTTTTTTTGGTTTTTCAAAGAGGAACATTAATTGGTTTCAGTAACAAAATAAAGGGAAAGGGGGTAATTTTAATTTTAAAACTAAGGTTGACAGGTTTTATTTTCCCCAAAATTTTTGGAGAGGGAAAAAAAGGTTATTAAACCCCTTTCAGAAAAATATATCAACTGCCTTAAATTTTTCTTTAATTTTTCAATCAAAGTAAAATTTACCTGACAAATTTTTTTTTTCTTTCTCAGAAAGAAAAGGAAAATTCCAAAAAAAAAAAATGCGGGGTTTTTCAGTTTTAAACAGGTTAGGGAAATCACACAAAAGGTGGGTTTTACCAGTTGCCTGTCATTTAGCAATACCCCAAAGAAGTGTTTTTTCAAAGAAAACTGGTCCACGGTGATCACGTGAGCAAAAATAAACTCGGCACCCTGGTAAACTAAATTTTGAACGCCAAAAAAAAGGCTGAACTTGTTTTTGTAAAAACAAAACTTTCAGAGTTTGAAAAAAGTTAATGTCCCGTTTTTTGATTTTTTAAAGTATTTTTTCAGATTAACTAGTTTCAAAATTCTAAAGTAAAAATTAATTGGGTTTTTTGCTTAAAATTTTGGGGCATTTAAAGCAAATTTTATAACTTTAAAAATTTTAAGGGTACTTTTAATTAAAAAAATTAAAATTAATTAAAATTTTTTTGCTTCCTGTCCAAAAAAAAATTTTTTGTTTAATTGAAAAAAATTATAAAATTTTTTTGTAAAACTGCTACGAAAACAAAAACAAAATTTTTTTAAAGGGTATTCCCTAATTAGGGCATTTTTTAGAATAGTGTTTTCCCTGAGAAAAAAAACACAAATGATGTTTTAATACAAAAACCTTTAGAAATTTTAACCCCGGATTTGTTTGGTTAGTTAAAAACAATAATTTTTTACAAAAAACGTTGTTTCCCGTTTTAATTTAAAGTATAATTTCTGTACTTCCCTTCACCAGCCCGGCTACCTGAAACAAAAAAATTACAGGAGAAAATTGCCGCTGGGTTTGCCAAATACAAAATCAATTCTAAAAGGTTAAAATAATATTTTATAAAATTTAGGGGATACAAATTTAAAACCAGCTCTTTGCTTCAAAGTCTTACAAAAAAAGCCTTCTAAAATTTTTTAACAACAATATTTTAGTTGTTTTATTTAGCATTTATTTTTTTTTTCAGCTACCATTTTTTAAATTTTAAAAAAATATAAAAACTGTGTTTTTTTTCTTGGAAAAAAAATCCAAAAAATCCCTTACCCTTGTAATAAAAATGCTAAATAAATTTCCCCCCGCTTTAAACCCTAGATTGTGAATGGCCGTGGCAAGGTTTTAAATTCCAACTGCTAGGGGGCCTTTTTTTTTGGGGCTTCCCTAAGCTTTTTTTTAAAAAATCAAAAAAATTTCTAAATATAATGCATTTTAAAATAAAATTTTAAATTTTATCTTTCCTTTTTATTTTTTAAAAAACTGTAAATTACATACAAATATCAAAAATAAATTTTAAAAAATTAGTAACTAATATTTTCAAGAAAAATCGAAAAAATTTTTTGAAAAATTTTGTACGTAATTTAACCCTTATAAAACCCCCTTAGCGAACTTAAAAAAATTTTTTTTAAAAAATTCCAAAGACCAAAATTTGGGTTTTTTTTAGTGAACTTTAAAAATTGGGTTTTTACATTTTTTTGATTTACTACAAAGGTTTTTTTTTAAAATTTTTTGGTTACATGAAAAATGTGCAAATTTAAGTATGATCAAATTTCAAGTAACCAAGTTGCCCATGTAAAAATTTTAACCAAAAAAACACCCTTGAATAAAAAAAGGGAAAAAAAAATTTTTTAAAAAAAAAGTCATATTCCCCTTTTTAAAAAAACCCAAAAGTTTTAAATTTTTTAAAAAATTTGGGGGAAAAATTAAAATTTTTTACCACGGAAAAAAAATTTCTGTGAAAAAATTTCTTAAAAAATCAAAAAATTTTGAGGTTTTGTATAATTCTTTTAAAAATTTTTTTTTACAGTTACTTTTATTAGTACAATTTTTTAGCTTTCAAGAAAAGTAAAAAAATGAAAAAAAATCTAAAAAGTATAAAAAATTTTTAACACCAAAGGCAGCATGCGAAATTGTTTTAAAAAGGCACTTGAAAAGTGTTTTTTATAATCCCTAAAAAAAATTAATAAATAATTTTTAGGGAATTTTTTGTAGGTACAAAAACTTGATAGATGACAATTTCTGAATAGAAATACACAAGAATTGTTAGATTACAGCTAAAAATAAAGTTTGAACAATAACTTTTATCAACAGCAAGTAAATTATGACTTTTCTCACTTTTAGAGAGCATGCAAAAAATGGTTAAACAATTTTTTTGTAAAATATCTAATGCAGCTAAAATATTGTAATTTGTTTTGTTGGATAGAATATTTCATTCTCTGCAGACTGACATTTACTACGCCTTATTCTTCAGTCATGTGTCAAACATCAGCCATTTTTCCTACTCCCGACCTCCACACCAGGCGGGAATTGAGTTTCTTGTTGCACGTTTTAATTTTATTTCCTACTTTATCAAAGTGCATAACAAAAATATTAAAAATCTGAAATGTATAGAACAGAACATTCTGCATCAATCGGTACCAACTTTGTTGTGCTTGATGATAAACATAGGTTTTATTGTTTTTGCACAACAGCACAAATTATGCCGTTCGTCGTTTTTAAAAGGGAAATTGTGAACCACATTAATTACGTCATTCCTCACGATCCAGGATTAACAGCACAAGGGGCACTCTGAAACTACGTGATCCATTGTTTGGATAAACTCCCCACAATCACATGACTGATCTGCTGTCAATCCCCATTTGTATTTCCAGTAGTTACATCTGCCCACTCCAGTTCAGAACCGATTCAACAATGTCCACTCCCTGCGAGGGAAGTTCATCTCACTTACAGGTATTGACAGATCGTTAATAAGGAACTTATTTTGTCCATCTTATTTTTAGTTGTTTAAAATATTATTTACTTTGAATAACATTTTCAACTAAATTAAAATAACATATTTTTAAAGAGGTGTTTATTTTAATGAATACTATATTTAATTTACTAATTTATGTATGTTTACACAACATTTACAGTAGCCATTTATAAAAGTGTTAGTAAACTATAAAACTTTATATTTTTTTAAGAGGGTTTGCTGGATTTTGGGAAAGTATTGTTTTTATATATACATTTAGCTTGTTGCACACTATTGCAATTTAGGCACCAACATTTTTACAACAAAACATGTATGCCAACTTAATTTTTCTTCTGAACTAAGATTTTTTTAAGATCATGATTGACAGCATTTGTATTAGTATTGATTGTAAAAAAAAATAATAATACTGTAGAGATTACTGTAGTTAATAAGATCGAAAAAGCTAAATTAAAAAGCCCTTGGATTAATATTAATATAATGAATAGAGTAAAAAATAGGCAAAAGCTGTATAACATCCACAGAAGAAGACCTTATGATAATCGTTTAAAAAAAAACTCGGCCCTGCGGGCCTCGCCAGGGGGCAAGCCCCCTGGACCCCCGGATCTTTTTGCTTAGAGCCTACGGCTAAAATTCAAGAAACATGGAACATGCTTTAGCTGCGCTTTTTCTGTTTGCTGGCTCCTTTTTAATAATTTCTGCAAATGTATTTCTCCGAAAATAACGAATTTTAGATTTCATGTAAGGAATTACAAAAAATATAAACATATCTTAAAAATATAAATATATCTTTACTTTTTAAATTTTATTGTTCCATACAATCATTAGAAGTTGTGGCCAATATTGGTTTGTGATAGCTGAAGTAACTTACATAATGTTTACAATCAATCTTGTCAATATGGCGAGTGAAGATCATATCGATACATGATCCTCCTCGAGTAGTTGATATAGCTAGATTTGTGTTGAGTTGTAGACCGAACGTTTCCTCCATGAAGTGAACAAACTTTTGATTTTCTTTCTTCTTGAGGTCCAAATTGATATCGCCAGACAGGATAATTGGGATTTGTCCATAACCTTTCTCTCGGATGAGTTCAAACATCTCTGACGCTTTTGGTAGACGGCTGGAGGTAGACTGATATGTAAATGAGGACTGGATTCTCTAATTAGGACTTAATTTTGTATATTTTTAACAAGAGTTGTCATGGAAACTAAAGATGTACTTTGATCAACGCTTGCAAATAAAATCATTATTGAAGTCAACACTGATATGTCATTGTGTTTTCATGGTTACGCGTCACCCTCCCGCGTAACGTTTTCAGACAGTTAGGTCAAGACTAAAGCATGTTCCATGCTAAAATATATATATATATATATATATATATATATATATATATATATATATATATATATATATATATATAGAATTAGATACTTTTACAAGTGCAATCATCCTAGTTCTTAAATTAATCAAATCAATTAGATTATGTATAAAGACCTATTGTGACACATGCTTTTTCATCCTACCGATGCCATCTGCCTGAGTAACGATTCAACGTTCTATGACTGTACTCCTATTTACTTTACTGTTCCTGTATTGTTACTGTGTTTGAATTCTGCTACTTCCATTGTTACGTCGTTAGTTGTTTAGAAGCACAATCACTGGTAATGAAGCTATTTTGGCTGAAAATACATTAACACGTTGGTGTGAAAAGAGACTTGACAAAGAGAACATTTTAACGCTAAAAAATATTCAAGGAAAGGCCATGACAGACTGTTTAAAGAGAAGAAATAAAAAACTAAAACAGATTTTTTAAATCAGTAAATATAATAGTACATGTACATACATTTATGCGTGTATATTTTTATTTTTACAAAAGAATTGTGTAATACATTTTTTATTTTTGTAAAACTACACACCTGCAAATAATTAAATTATG
>JAQJVL010007427.1:0-24031 GCA_035578905.1 Stictocephala bisonia | reverse complement strand
GTTACACATATACTTAACACATTGACAGCGAAGGACGTCTTTAGACGTCCAAGACACACTCATGTGTAGCGCAGGACGTCCTAAGACGTCCTTGTGTAACGCTAAATGTATGGGCCTTGTTTCGCCTGAGTTTTCATAGTAGGGAATTGAAACTCTGTCAGCCTTCAGGGAACATACTGTAGTATGACGTAATCATCATCGCTTGCCATTCCTGCCTGCCCGGTTGGTGGCGTTCACCGCGAAGAGTCTGTGAACCTTCTAGTATAAACAGAACAGTCCGGCGCGCACAAGGTCGTACTTCCGTTGTGATCTAGCCTATTTCGCGGGCTGTTTTTGTGATTTTTAGTGCGTGTTTGTGTTGTGCATCACATACGATAGTGCGGGATTGTCATCTGAAACATGGCTTCAACGTCTGGCATGGCAAATGGGGAGAGTGAAGAAGAGAATGAATATTCTGATACTACAACTGACACCGGTGATTCAGAATCTGACGATGACGTCCCTATTCATGGAAATGACTACTTACGAAACTGGCAACCTCATACATTTGGACTTAGGGAGCTTCCCTTTACCGAAATTCCTGGACTTCGTGTTCCACCCCCTGGTTTGAATTCCCCTGTGGACTATTTCTTTTTACTGCTTGATGACGTGTTTTTGGAGCATGTTGTACGTGCTACTAACACCTATGCCCTAGATGTTTTTTGTGATCTCACTACTACTCCAGCCTCACATATCCACCGTTGGAAGGACCTAACAGTACCAGAGCTAAAGGTTTTCGTAGCATTACTAATTCATCAGGGTAATATTAAAATAAATAGGCTGCAAGATTACTTGAAAACTGATGAATTGTATGACTTAGGTTTCTTCAGAAAGTACATGTCTAGGGACAGGTTCATGATTATTTATAGGTGTCTGCATTTTTCGTTTCGCGATAAAGAAAACAGAGACAAACGCCTACAGTTCAGCATATCCTCGACTACTTCAACAATAAAATGAGACAAGTATATTATCCCTCAAAAGAACTCAGCATTGACGAAGGTATGATGCTTTGGAGAGGCAGATTGGTTTTTCGTCAATATATGAAAGGAAAACGCCACCAATACGGCATTAAGTTTTACTCACTTTGTGAAAGCCAAGGGATTACGCTGCAACTGATCATTTACGGTGGGTCAGATGACCAAAAGGTTGGTGGAGTAGGCCATGCAGCTAAAGTTGTGATGAAACTAATGCAACCTTATCTTGGAAATGGCCACTCAGTCTATATGGACAATTACTATACAAATTTCAGTTTGGCTGCACAATTGTTGGGGAACAAAACCTATTGTACAGGAACAGTCAGGATAGATAGGAAATTTGTTCCTCAAGTAAAAAAGGATGCCAAACTGCAGAAAGGTGAAATGACACAAGTTTATGCTGAAGGAGTTTGCTTAGGAAAATGGAAAGACAAGAGATATGTTACATATCTATCAACTGAGCATGAAAACACCATGGCAGTAAGTTTGAACAGACATGGTCAACCCAGAAATAAGCCTTTGCCCATCGTTCATTATAATGTTTATATGAAAGGTGTGGACAGAGTAGATCAAATGATGGCCTACTACCCATCAGAAAGAAAAACAGTCAGATGGTATAAGGTTTGCGTTCATTTCATCCAAGTGATATTAGTGAACGGGTTAGCTATCTACAACGCCACTAATGTGGACAACAAGCAACAGTTTTACGACTACAGATCCTTGGTAATCCGTGCATTGCTTCCACCAAACGTACCAAACCAAGTAGTCAGTACAAAGAAAAGACCAAACCACGTCCTGTCAAAAACAGAAGATCGACTGGCAGATGGCAGAAGGAAGAAAAGAAAATGTAGGCAGTGCACAAAAGAAAAGAAACGAGCTGAGACTGTCCATTATTGCCCTGGCTGCCCTGATCAACCCGCTCTATGTGCTGTCAGGTGCTTCGACATCTATCATGACACCATGTGAACTAAAAAGAAATATGGGTGGGTGGATGGGGTTGTAAATATTGTACATTTTCGATTTTTGCGTGTTGTAAATTGTAAGACGTCTAAAGACGTCTTCTCTTTTTGCTGATTTCCACGCTTGTATGGGACATTACAAGTGATTATAAGTCCATAGTCGGACTTCAAAGTGAATAGAAAGACTGTACATACATAGAAACCACGAGGAAAAACAATTTTATTTCAAGAAATCTACCTGTGACGCTAAGGACGTCTTTAGACGTCCTAACCTATGACGTCATCCTGCAGACCGGAAGTGGTGAGAAACAAGTTTATTTCAGCGCATCTAACCTACCATTACCATAAGGTAGGTGAATCTCCAGTAAAATATTTTAGCCATGTAGCAGTATATTAGTAAAATTTTTAGCAGTCAATGTGTTAATACAAGTTCTGCATCAGTGCCATGATTCAACATTTGATATGAATTCAGTAGTGTTTGATGGAGTCCAGTTGATACTTCACTGCTAAAGGTGGGACAGAAAAGAAAATAAGTTCATTGAGATTCCACGCCCTGAGGCTATAAAATTATTTAATAAAGGAATAAGGGTGTTGATAAACTGAATTTTTTTAATCACCATTTATAGAATTTTTATTCGGGCAAACTAATGGATTCTAAGAATGACAGATCACAGTGTTGACTTGGCTTGTAACTAACACTTGGTAAGAAAATATAAATGATGCTGCCAAATACCTAAGAACCAAACATTAGACTCAATCCATTTTAGGCAACATGTTACTGAAACTATTATCATATGTAACTCTGCTCGAGGAAAGAAGAGTCACAGTCTCAACGCCACCTGAAACGCCTCCACATCCAAACATTAGACCTGAATCTAGAAATAAGAACACAGAACAAATCCAGATGTTCGTCGAGACAGAGTAGACCATCTGCCAGAATTTGATGATAATAAAGATGGAAAACTGTGTAAGAACAACATCTGCCAAAAAAACTCACTTTTATGTGGAAAATTTAAAGTACAACTATGTATTACATAAAATAAAAAACTATTTTAAAGAATTTAACATGTAAATATATTTTTTCTATTAAAACATTATGTAATAAAATAAACATTTTGTAATAAAAAAAACATTTATTTATATTATAATTATAATTGTTCTACCCTTGTGTATATCTGGTCATTATAACGAACATGTTATATTATATATATAAAAGTATGTTAGATAAAAATTTTCTAATTCCACCAAAAATCTTTAAATATTAGGTTATTTATTTTTGCATATGTCAGAATTTCACTGTGTAACATAAAAATGTGTGACTGAAAGGGTTTTAATAAAGACATATATAGTAATTAAAAACATTTGTTAAATCAGAATTTTTTAATTTTAGTTTTAAAAATGTAACACCAGTGATACTGGACGCGCTTAAGTGATATTTCATTCAAAACAGATGTTGTGTACCATGGTGGTACATGTGGCTTATGCTCATATTCCGTGTTTGCTTCCGTTCCAAGTTTACTCCCATCACAACCACGAGGCGTCACTTTGAGGTTATGTTACATTGGGCCAGTTGGCTGTTGGTTGCTGTGTTGTGTACCATGGTGGTACATGTGGCTTATGCTCGTATTCCGTGTTTGCTTCCGTTCCAAGTTTACTCCCATCATAAACACGTGGCGTCACTTTGAGGTTATGTTACATTGGGCCGGTTGGCTGTGATATGTAGCATAAACAATGATGATGATGTACCCTAACTACATTTGTATGAAACATGACAATTTTTTCTTCTATGTCTCTTTAATATTTATACATAATTTAAAAGATAAATAAATAAGAAAGCTTTTTTTGGTAATTAAAAAATAAGGATAAGAATAGTTTAATTGCTTCATCTAAGTCTTATGTTTAAAGAGAACATTAAAGAGAAAAGTTTGCAACAAATAGTTTAAACTTTATAGTTATTACAAAACAAGTGTTTTATTATTTATTACTTGATTACTAAGTTCAGTTTATACATAATTTAATGCAATTTAAAGTTATATATCTTTCCTTTTCATAAATCCATTAGTTTGGTTTTAACATCAAACTAACTGTAAAAAGTCGTGTAAATTATAAAAAAATTCCAAAATCCGCCATTACTGCCAGGCAGTTGAGAATCGGACAGGGAACTTTTTTGTTCCTTTACATGAGTAGAACCAATAGAAGAAGTTATTGCAGTGAGTAGAAACTCACCCTGTATACAGTATATTTCTTAATAGTATATTTCTTTATTTTTGCAGGCTAGGTCTGAAACTATATACATTTACCCTAAAATTGGCATCAGCAAAAATTTCAATTTCCTTTTTTTAAATTATTTTTTCCATATTTATAAATTCGTTCAATAAACTATATTTTGTGAGTTTTTTTTCCCTGGGTCAGGTGCCTTCGTACCCACATTCGGTAGGTCCAGCATTTGATTTTAGGGTCTTGTTAGAAACTGTTGACTATTCCTTGAAAAATATCATTATTTAATGAAAAATTAATCTCTACTCGCACTATACGAACCGAGAATATTTTATATTTCCAAATTAGGCCTACTTGTACCTGTAGGTAAAATCCCCAAAGCAAAAATTAATAATAATTTAGATATTTTGAATACTTTTACTCACATACAATAATAAACTTGTATATTACTGTTTCCTGTACAAATAAAATGTTCCTAGTGAATATTATAAACTGTAAATTAAGGGATAATTTACGGAAAATTACTTAAGACAGTTTTATTGGACAAAATAAATAATGTTTGGTTGAATGTTTATTCATACCACAGATGTTTATATTTAATACCTCTGTGTATTGGTTTAATGTTTATATTTAAACTATATTTGAGATATGTTTCTTATTTCTATAATTTTGGTTGCTAGGCAATTGTTTTGTTTAGAGAAGTTAGAAATATAGTATAGCCATTGTTTTATAGTTAGTTCAATTTTCATCATTTTTATGCCTTTTCGAATGAATAAACAATATTTCTAATCAAAGTACAACTTATTACATTTTAATATAGTTTTCATTTTAATATCAATAGTTCATTCTGTTAAAGTAAAAGACAGGTTTAAAAAACTAAACAAAAGTTATTAACAAAAGTTGACATAACTGTTTACTCTCATAATAAATTACATCTTTGTTACAATAATTCTCCTAAAAATATATTTAAAAAGGGACCCAGTCGGTGAAAAAATTTTTTAATACATTGTATTAGTTTCTGATAGGCCATTTTGTTCTGAACAATTTGATATAAAATACACAAAACTTTGGCTACTAATTACTGGTTTAAAAAATGTATTTGTATATGATTGCACGCATGGATTTGGTACTTTATCCCAGCTGTCCTTAGCACTCTAGATCATATTTGGTGTAGGTCTAGTTATAGTATACTTTTCATATTTTTTGGTTATAATGTTTTGTCTGGTTGGCTAACCTCTTTACTTACTATTCAGTGTTCGTCTGTTCTGTTTGTTTACATTTCTCATTCTTTCTTGTTTAAAGTTTATTGTTTTGAAAGTTTTCTAAACTTGCGTTGTGGTTTCGACAAATTATTATTATTTCTAGTGCAGTGTTTATTAGTTTTATATTGCATTTAAAATGCCTAGAAGACCTAGAAAACCTGCAAAAGTGTTCAAGAAACGAAAAATGTAGGAAAGCCTTTACCTAGAGTTGGTAATGAGACTAATGACCAAGTTTCTGACTCCAGCCCTAGTCCTAGGTCTACTCCCATGAGGAAACCTAGATCATTCGAAGGTGTAGACAGTGCTTCCAAAAGGCAACTTAGGAATTTAGATTTGAAATATGATGCATACAATAAGGAAGAAAATGTAAATATTATTGTAAATTTGGAGTTGCTGTCAAATGCTCTGTCTCAGTTCGTAAGTTTTTCTGCGAGCATTATCATAACAAACCCTTCCAACATAGGCATAGCCAGTAAATTGGAATTGTCATGTACTAGTTGTATGTCAGTTCATAGCTTCTTTTCATCAGCCAAGTTAAATGTACCAGCAACAAATCAGTTTGAAGTAAATGCTAGACTAGTTTATGGTTTACGATCCATCGGTAAAGGTCCAACAGCCGCTAAAACGTTGTGTGGAATTCTCAATGTACCGCCTCCACCAAGTAAGTTTTTAGTCTATGTGAACACTATTGGAAGCTGTATTGAGGATGTTGATTTTGAAAGCATGAAAAATGCTATAGAACAGGCATTAGAAGTAAACGAAGGAGAACGTGATATCCCCGTAGCTATAGATGGAACGTGGCAGAAACGTGGTTTTACCTCCCTGAATGGGGTAGTAACTGCGACAAGTTTTGATACTGGCCTAGTTGTAGATATTGCCATACTTTCTAAACACTGTACATGCCCTAAAAGGAGTTCTGGTGAACATCTTACTTCATGTGTAAGTAACTATAGCGGTCCGAATGGTGGGATGGAGGTACGTGGGGCCAAAGAAATCTTCAGTCGGTCCTTGCCGGCATACAATGTGCGCTATACCTGATCCTTGGGGATGGTGACTCCAAGGGTTTTGCAGCTATTGAGCAAATGTCACCGTATGGTAATGACTGTAAAATAAAAAAATTGGAATGCATAGGCCATATACAAAAGAGAATGGGCACAAGGCTACGCAAGCTAAAGTCTGACAACAAAGGATTAGTTCTCTCGGATGGCCTAAAGTTAGGAGGAAAAAATCAGCTAACATTGGCCGTAATAGATCAGTTACAAACTTACTATGGTCAAGCCATCAGGAAAAATAGTAACAGTGTAGAAGAAATGAGAAAAGCCATCTGGGCGTTGTACTTGCACAAATCATCGACTGATGAAAATCCAGAGCACGGATTCTGCCCTAAAGGTCAAGATAGTTGGTGCAAGTATAACCGGTCACTTGAAACAAAAGAACCATACACCCATAAGAACAGTATCCCTTTGCCTATAATGAAACTCATAAAACCTATTTTTACTAGTTTATCAGACCCAAAACTACTTGAAAAGTGCCTTCATGGACAGACTCAAAACCCCAACGAAAGCGTTAACAATTTTATTTGGTCTAGGCTACCGAAAACTGGGTTCGTCGGGTTGAAGAGTCTACACATGGGGGTTTACGATGCAGTGGCTTCATTTAACTGTGGACAGATTGTAAAATGCCAAGTTCTTAGCAATTTGGGGGTCAGTGTGGGGAAACATATTGTTGCTGTAATGAAACTCATCGACAGGAGCCGGCTCTATGATTCGCTTCGGGTTGCTGACGACAACCAAAAAGCAGACAGACAGAAGAAGAGACAAACTAATAGAAAGCAAGAAGACACTGAAGAAGACCCAGACAACCCCAGTTATGGAGCTGGGATGTTTTAGTTAAACAGGTAATGAGAAAATAAAGATTTTACTTACAGGCTTGCATTTATTGCGATTTTCCGAAAAACTAGTTTTTGTAACTTGGTGCAAACTTTTCTCCAAAACTACTGGAGATAACTTCATGAAATGTTTACTACATATCATGTACATATTGTTACACATTTTAACAAAGGGATTTATTTGTTTAACAGTTTATGATCAAATTAAAAAAAATATTTATTGACAAAAAACACAGAAAAAATAATATACCTATAAAAAAGTTGAAAACTTTGCTAAAACTAAATATAAATATAAATCCCTGTGTTAAAGTGTGGGGTAATAAGTATAGAACATGTGGTGAAAATTGCATTACTGTAGCTATGGTACTTTCTGAGAAAAGTTTGCACCAAATTCTAGAATTTAACATGCGTAGCATAGGACCTTCCGGGTCCCCTTTTTAAATAAAAACATCAGCTGGTTGAAAATAATAATTAAATAGAGTTGAAGTGTATAGAGTAACATTTAATAAATGATACGATATGTCATATATCTTAACACTCCCTCATTTTGGAGTTGATAGCACCACCACTGTACATAATAACAGCCCCTGAAGTTGAATGGCCTGTTGAGTTTTCTCCTGCGTGATCTGCATCACTGTAACATTCGAGTATTCCTGATTCATGTTTGAACTTGTACTCTAAAGAATAACTTACAGTACCTTTTAAGTATCTTAGGATTCTTTTGATTTTTATCCAGTCTTCATTCGTAGGATTCTCCAGTGAACGTGATGCTTTCCCTACTGCATATGCGACGAGTTCCTGTCATAAGGTACATTAAACCTCCAACACATTCTCTGTAAGGAAATGTCCTCTGTTCTTCTGTGTCAGAACACTTCTCATTCTCTGATTTATCGTATTTTATGATAGGAGTTGGTGCTGGCTTACATTCATCCATTCCAAATTTCTTGAGTAGTTTCTTGTGTACGCTTCTTGGCTAACTGTTATGGAACCGTCTTCCTTTTCTTTGATTTCAAAACCTAAAAAGTAAGTTGCTTCTTTTTCTGAAATTTTGAATTTTCTTTTCAAGCATCCCATAAAGCTGTCCAACATCCCAGAATCTGTCGATGCAACAAGGCCATCGTCCACATACATTGCGACTAGAAGTTTCTTAACTCCTTCCTTTTTGATAAACAAACAAGGATCTGCTTCACTCCTCACTAGGCCGAGATTAATCAGAAAACTGCCAAACCTCTTGTTCCAACAAGCTCTTACTGTTCCTAGCCTCGCAACGGGACTGAATGTCTCAAAGAAGTCTTCTCCTTTCTTCTGTGAGTACCCTTTTTTCACATGTCTTGCTTTGAATCTATCAATCGAACCATTTGGATTTGTCTTGACTTTATAAATCCATTTGCATGAAATACATTTCTTGCCAGTTGGTAGTTTTTCAAGTTTCCAAGTCTGATTTGTCTTATGTGATATCATTTCATCATCCATGGCCTTCTTCCATTCTTCTTGATAATCACAGCTTATGGCTCCTTTGAAATGTACCGGTTTTTTAATAACATTAAAACTTGACTCTGCGAGCATTACATAGTCATCCAATCTTCTGGGTTTTTTCATGTCTTCACGGTTTCTAAAGTTGTACTTTGATTCTTGTCTTTCAGTTTCTGGTTCCATGTAGGTTTCAGAGTCTCCCTCATCAACGATTTCTTCATTTTCTTGAGGTTTGTTCGTATCTGAAAGCTTTGGTGCAAGAGAAATGAATTTTTTCTGGTGTAATGGTTTCTCTTCAAAAACAACATCTCTGGACCTGACTAAAGTATTACTTACTTTACACCATATCCTGTAGCCATAATTGCTGTCGTAGCCTATAAGTATACCTTTCAAAGCCTTTTTGTCCATCTTCCTTCGTTTTGGTTTTCGGACATGTGCGTAGCAGGTACATCCTAAGATTCTCAGGTGTTTCAAGGTGGGTTTCCTACCTGTCCAAAGATCAAACGGGGATTTATCTGGTTTACTAGATGGACCTGTTCTATTTAGAATGTTTGCAGCTGAATTTATCATTTCAGCCCATAACCCCTGAGGAATATTCTCGTGAGCATGCATCATAGCACGTGCAGTCTCTACAATGGTCCGGTTGTCACGCTCACTATACCCATATTGCTCTGGTGTGTAAGGCATAGTAATCCTTTGCTTAATCCCATATTCCTGTAAAATTGTTCTCACATAATTATTATCGAACTCCCCTCCGTTGTCGCTTAACATCTCCTTGATTACTTTCCCCACTGTATGGCTATCAGCTAAAAACACTTTCAACTTCTCTGCAACTTCAGATTTCTGTTTCATAAAGTAAATTTCACGGTATCTGGAAAAATCATCTTTGAACAACACAAAATATCGACACCCTGACATTGAGCACGTGAATGGACCGCAGACGTCTGTATTGCTTCATCCCCACTATGCCGAATGGCATAGAATGTCTTTGCCGAGCGGCAAGTGTGGACATATAGTCGGCTTGTTCTGCAGTGTGCCGAGAGGCCGTGCCGATCTCAACCCGCCTAGTTGTCGGTCGCGATCAAAGGAAGTCAGATGGCAGGTTGGAGTGGGGACGCGCCAAGCGGCAAACTGCGGCACTACAATCCATTTTCGTGTGGACTGGACTCATTCTTCAGCACAGAACGCTAGTGTGGACGGTTTATTAGTGTTGTTGGACCCATATTGAGTTGTGGTGGGGGAAACGGCGTTTAATGTCGTCGTTGTCAATTTGAGACGCAAGAGAGAGCTTCTACTTGTCTAGCAGTCAGCTGTAGAGGAGCTGTCTGGCTTTTGGTTTGCTTATCTTGATATGCTTGTCAATTATTAGACCAGACCTACTGGACTTAATTTGTCTTGTCTATCTTATTTCTATGAATTTTAATTATAGTTAATTTATAGAACTAATGTACTTACAGAGACTGAAGAAACAGTTGACACTGACAAAATACTTGCAGCAAATATTTACAATTTGTTATTTATATCTATTTACAATAAAAAGGCGTATTATTTACATCAATTTCAGGATTATCTTAAAGCCTGAAAATAAAATGACACATGTCAACAAATAAAATGATATTTTGTAAATGAACAACTGAATTGGGTGCAAATAAGGACCAAATGATATTTAATGAATAATGACTGTATATATTAAAATTTAATGTGAAATGTCATGTTATCATTTCTCTTATAAATGACTTCCAATACAATTTTCTCTTTTGTCGCAGGAAATAATTGTGTGTAATACTGCAACAATTATTGCAAAGATATTAGTAATAAATAGGCCTACTAGTCTAGACTACATATCTGATTGCGTAATGAATAAATCAATAAAATGCAAGTATAATCATCAATTTATTCCTAGATTATTCATTTAAAAATTGTTCCGACTCAAATTGATTTCTACATTCTTCTTCACTATCTGTAGCAATAGTAATTATTTTCCTAAATTTACATTTTTATTTGTTTTTCAGACATGCAATTTGATATGTTTCATACCCTGGCATGTACACGTTTGTATAATATAATAGTTATGCAAATTTTTTCGTGCTGTTTACTTGATATTTATTGTTATTCTTGTTGTATAATTTGTAATGTTGTCAAATCAAATTGTTTTTTTGTTGTATTTTTCATTCATATTATTAATGATTCATTCTCTATATTTGTCATGTTGATTTCATTCACTTTTTTGTTCCATAACATACACCTTGGATTGGGCAAATAATATTTATAGTTACCTATCATATTCACATGTAGCCGTTGTTATTATCTGTTATCTCATTATTGTATATTATATAGTTATCTTATTTACTGTTACCTTTATTCTAATTTATACCATATATTAGTCATATATTATTAATACTAGTCATAGTTTCTATTTAACCCACACACACTTACTTATTATGGGTTTTTCTTTTGTGGTGATTTAGATATATTTCTTTTTTAAAGGAAGCATTACATTCAGAGCAATTAAAGGGTGATATGGATCCAGGTTTGTGTACACGTGTTATATGTCTTGTCAAAGCAGATTTGTATTTGCTTTCATAGTTACACTGGCTGCAGGAGTAAATTTTGTTTTGTTGCAAATGAACAATGTTAATGTGTTGATCCAAACTATGTTTTGCTGCATATACCTTGTTACATAAAACACATGTATATTTTTTTTTCTCAATGTCTGGAAGTAATTCATCTCGTGAATTTCGTTTGTGAATATTTTTTTTATGCCTACTGAAATTTTTTCTGTCACTAACAGCTTACAGCAGTATTCACATTTATATTTTTTTGCTTCCATCAATAAAATTATTTGTAGGCCTATAAAAAAATATATATTATTCTATTAGTTTTTATTCGATATTATTGTTATATTATTGTAACTATTGTATATTGGCGGATGCCGTTGAAAGAATACATAAATAAATATCTAATTTAATATTTAGTGGCAAGATGTTGTGATAAATAATATCTGTTACAAGTTAAGATGCCTGTTACTCTAAAAATTATTTTAAATATTCAATCAAGAATCAAGATTTATTAAAGCCACCGACCAACAATACATGGCATAGGCCACGTCAATTAATTAATTACAATATATGTGAATCCTTGCATTGAATAATTTGTAGACACATTATACATAAACACAACTAAATAAATAATGTGGTAATAACAGCGATAAAATTTAAAATATTTAAGACGACAGAATAAAAAGTATGGTACAACAAAAACAGTATTATAATTATTGCTATTTAGTGTTTTTTTGAGTTTGTCAACTTAATTTACAAAATGAAACACTTTTAATGCCTGTAGACTATGGAATATAAACTTTATTTAAATTGAAACTTTCTGATTAAAGTTGGAGTTTGAGGCCTTTAAACATAACTGACAGGAGTAAATACAGATAAGTACTTTATGTTATATTCATAATGATAGTTTTGTTTATTTATTCCAACGGTGAACACCATTTTACAATATTTTGACAGTGAGATATACATGCGACAAAGATACAACATTTTACATTAGCATGCTAATAAGTGTTGAAAGATGACTTATGCCATCAAGCTAGACTTGATAATAACTTGTATAAATATTAAACAACAACTATGTACAACATTGATGAATACTTAAATAAATGAGACATGGCAATACTGTGTGGTTATGTGTATAAGTACATTGATGGCAACATGCAATTTGTGTGCAAAGTGCAATGAACATTTAAAAGACCAACAGTCTTTTAGTTAGATTGATTGATTATGTATGTTTAACATTCTTTAAAGATAGTGATAAGGAATTAATTGATTATAATACTTACTGTAACAGTTAATTATTTAAATATTGTATTTAACACATTTACATAAAACAATTGTGATCTGTAAAGCAGACGACATCACTCACTCATCCATCAATTCCCGCCATAGGGTTGGAGGGGCCCCTCCAACCCCCACCACAACTCAATATGGGTCCAACAACACTAGTAAACCGTCCACACTAGCGTTCTGTTTCTTCAGCGGGCCAGCGTAGAGTGAACATGGAGTGTAGCAATGAACAAGTTTTACAGCTCATCGAATCATACCGTGAGCTTACCGTATTGTGGAACTGTGCTTTACCGGATTGTAAAAAACGAAATAAACGAAGCGATGCTCTGCAGGAACTAGAATTAACATACGAGGTAGATAAAGCGGAAATAGAAAGAAAAATTAAAAAATTGTTGTCATTTTTCTAGAAAGTTAAAAAAGAATCAAAAAGTGTGAAATCAGGTAGTGGAATTGAAAGTGTGCATAAAAGCAAGCGGTTTGCTTACGATCATATGACGTTTTTAAGCGATAAAAATAAACCAAGAAATACAATTAGCACAGAGGTAGGATTATTAACCCAGTTGGCGTTGACATCCTTCCAGAAGGATCAGTGACAGTGTTGTACTATAACCATGATATGTAGTGGTTTTGACAACTGGAATAGAGGCAACATTTTTTTCAGTCATTTATAACCTAATAAACAGTTTGGCATGTGCTTTCATTGATTACAGATTATGTTGATGTCATGAAAAAACTTTAAAATTGTGCCTTTCGTGAAATGGATGATTCAGATGTTGTTCGTGTGGATGGGTAAGTGGTGTTCAGTTATTTTTTATTAGATTTGCCAGATAAGGTACTGTCTGCCTCCGACTTGAATGCATGTGAGAGAAATGCGTCTGCCATTGGTCGAGCGCTTCCCCTCAAACAACGCATACTATTCTATGATCCATCATACTGAAAACATCTGCAAGACCACACTCACTCATGACCAAATTACCACCACCATTTACCAAATGATCAAATGTATTAGTTTCTTCCACAGTTATCATCATGATTGATAATAAATAAATAATGTATTTATTTATTATCAAAACAACTCAAGTCAAACATAATAATAACATCATCAACGAGGTTAATAAAAGCCCTATATTAAATTAGTATTTATTGCCACTATTACATTAAAATTTCAAAATAAATTATACGGTTAACTTTGTTACATCTGTAAAATGACAGTTAAAAATTTGAGAATATAAATGGTTTGCTTTTCTTATTTATTATGCAATGAAAAATGTCACAAATTTCGGCAGGTCAACTTTTGCCTTGAAAACCAGTGGTTTGCATGTCAATGCTTTAGTTACAGCAAATCGCTTATTTTGACTAAAGCTATGGCAGTAAAACATTTGTAGGGAAATGGGTACGAATAGATTATAAAAACTTTATAAATATGTAATGACTTTTTTTAAACAATGTAATAAAAGAATAAAAATGAAGTGTGGACTATCTTACAATTATTTACAACTTTTAATAGTCAACACTGGTACTTGGAAGAGGTTGAGCCAATTCATCGTCTGGTATTTCTTCCTCACTGTCATCTGTCTCTTCACTGTCACTGCTATCAATCCCACCAAACTCGACCACGAAGCTGTCGATGACTTCTTCAATCAGGCCGTCCTTCTCCCAGTATTCATGTTCCAGCCTCAAAGTGTGGTTTGTGAAACCTTCCCAGTCCATCCTGCTTACTGAACGTAGAGCTTCTTTGGTAGCATTCTCCAGATTTTTCAACGAAAGGTCGCCCCTTATATTGTTTTCCTTAACAACTCTCTTGATCTTAGCCCAGGCGAGCTCGATAGAATTCAGGTCACACATATAGGGTGGCAATCTGAGAACTGAATGACCACGTTTCTTTAAAGCCATGTCAATACGATACAACTTCTCTCTAGGTTTGTGCTTCTCTACACAATTGTACAGATCACACTTTTTCATATCTGCTGAACATGGTTTATTGTTATCTTGCAGCCAGTCGATCATGTCCTTCTTTACTGCGTATTTTGATGGTGGTTTATTATCTTGCCTGCAATGATAGGGCGCATTGTCCATAATAATAACACTGTTTTCAGGAAGATTCACCAGCAGCTTTTCTTCAACCCACTTCTCAAAATTAACACCCTTCATTTGTCCATGGTAATCACCCTTAGCTTTACCGGCCCTGAAAATCAGTGCAGCGCCTTCAAGGAAACCGTCTTTAGAGCCAGCGTTAACAACAATCAGTCTGTTCGAAGAACTTGTGTTTGTCAACACACCGTGCACTTCATTGCTAGTCCAGCACTTCCCAAAGGTCAGATTGTTGTCGATCCAAGTCTCGTCAATGTAAAATATGTTTTTCTTTTCATGTCGAAACTGCTGAATTTCTCTTAAATAACGAGCACGCCAATTGACGATGTCTGGCTTTTCAATGAGAATTTTTCTTAACTTGTTACAGCGTTTCCATTTGAATCCCATTTGGTGTAGTAGACGGCGTAGGGTTTCTTCTTTCCACGGAAAGTAAATTTTTTCCCTTATTGCGACTAACAGTTTAGGCACAGTAGGCACTTTTTTTCTAACTAAATAGAAATCATTCACTACATCACGAACAACTCTTCTGTCAAATTCATCCATATGAAATTTTTTCTCCTCCGAGTAAGGTCTTTTCTTTCCGGGCGTAGTCAAGATTGAATCGCCAGCCACAGCTCCTTCCCTCCGAATGTTTGTAATTGTCCTCAGTGACACACCAGTATAATTTTGTACACGCAAACTACTCTGTTTCATTAAATGTACTAAATTACCAGTTCTTGCTTCTTCGTCACATTTCTCGATGACTCTTCTTATCACTTCTCTCGCTTCACTATGAACTGTTTGTCCTTTTTTCCGCGATGCCATTTTCACTACTCACTTACTTCAAAAACTGAACATAAAGTAACAACTAAAAAAAATACATACGTCGACAGGTGATCTTAGTTCGATATACTGGCGTTGACTGCACAGCTGGTCACGAGAGCTGCGCCGTACAAAGTCAGTATGAGTAATAGGGCGGGTTGCTAGGCAACAACCGGTTTGGCGCACTAGTGGGGTTAACCTTCCCCCTCACCCCTGTGTCCCCTCGCACGCAATCAAGTGAGAGGTAGACAGTATATTCATATTCTAAGATAGTTACTTTTCAAAGGAAAAATACAAAATATTTGTTTTTGTACATAACCTATAAAATGTTTTATGTTATATTATATGATCCTTCCAGAAGGACGTCAGCTTTACACAAATGCAAGTGTACTCACTTCTCAAGTGTTTGTCGCTACTTGCATTTTTTACAATACACTTATATTTTAGGTAATTCCT
This sequence comes from Stictocephala bisonia, assembly GCA_035578905.1. Taxonomy (NCBI): domain Eukaryota; kingdom Metazoa; phylum Arthropoda; class Insecta; order Hemiptera; family Membracidae; genus Stictocephala; species Stictocephala bisonia. Next base: position 8,023 of record JAQJVL010007427.1, on the reverse strand, counting down.
GTGTTTTTTTTTTAGGAGGATGGTCCTCTTGCATGCACTTTTAGACTTCATTGAAGGAAACGATGAATGTATACCACAAAGTGGAGTAACTATAACAATGATGCCACCATTGAATGCCACTCAAGATTTGACCGGCGAAGACTCGGGTGAAGAGGAAAACGTTGTTATTGATAAAATGCCTCCTAGCCAAATAAGTGCACCCGCTTTACTTGACGATGATATTATGATTTACCCAGAAACTCCCATAGAAACCCCTCAGAATGGACAACCCAAAAATGGTGCTGGGAAGAGAAGAAATAAAAAGAAAAAAACATTCAACTGGAAACCAAACTGTGATTTAGAGACTGTGGCTGAAGAGTGGCCACTACTAATGACTGTCAAAAATGAGATGAAAACCCCATTAGATTATTTTAAGCTTTTTTTTTGATGAAGATGTTATAGCCATGCTGGTAACATACACAAACCAATGTGCGGCTAAAAAAAATCGATTAGGAGACTGTACAGAAAATGAAATTATGTGTTTCCACGCAATTTTGTTGCTTAGCGGCTATATTACAGTCTCAAGGAGAGAAATGTATTGGGAAGAGGCATCTGACTCTCATAACTCTCTTGTAGTGGAGGCCATGTCCAGAGATAGGTTTAGATTTATAATGCAAAACTTGCATACTTGTGATAATGACAACTTGAATCCCAAAGACAAATTTGCCAAGGTAAGGCCACTTATCCAGAAAATAAATGAAAGATGCCAAAACTTCTTGCCACATAAGCAGAACTAATCAGTAGACGAAAGCATGGTTCCGTATTTTGGTAGACATGGAACTAAACAGTTCATAAGAGGGAAGCCAATTCGGTATGCATTCAAGTTTTGGTGTGGGGGCCTAGCAATGGATATTTGGCATGGTTGGAACCTTATCAAGGTTCTGGAACTTTATCAGAGAAATATGAAAATTGTGGTCTAGGTTATGGTGTAGTTATGGCTTACACTGTTACTCTTGAACACCTACCATACAATATTTTCTTTGATAACTTCTTCACTTCATTTTAACTGTTAACAGATCTCAAAGAAAGAGGTATTAATGCTACTGGAACAATAAGAAGTAACAGGTTTGGTAAGGAATGTTCCATCTCAGATCCAAAAATTATGAAAAAAAACCAAGGGGTTCAATTGAGTATGCTAGTGATGAAACAAAATCTATTTTATTAGTTTCCTGGAATGATAGCAACATAGTAAATGTTGCTACCAATTACGACACGTTACATCCTGTACGCCAAGTCCAAAGATACTCACAACGGCAAAAGACCAAGATTTCAATACAACAGCCTAATGTTATTCAAAATTATAATACATCAATGGGTGGCATAGACAGAGCGGATCAAAATATTTCGCTTTATAGAGTATCAATCAGGGGCAAAAAGTGGTACTTCCCCATAATCGCTCATTTACTTGACGTCAGCACTCAAAACGCTTGGCAGCTCTATAGAAATGGATGGTGGAAAACTTGACCAACTGGCCTTCAGAAGAAGGATTGTTATGGCAATTCTGGAAGGAAGCAAGAGAGTTGTTTCAGGAAAAGGTCACCCCTCGTCTGCCTGCAAACTTGACTCTAGGTAACTTTATTACTACAATACCTATTCATGGGTCAGCTGTTTTTGCTTACTACTGTTATTGTATGTACACTGATTTTGTCTATTAGTTAGATAATTAAACTTAAAATGGTGCGGTGCACATGTTGTGATGTTGATCTACCACCAGAAAGTGATTGTGTACTGTGCTATGGCTGTAATAGCAGATTTTGTTTTGGTTGTAGTGTTAAGGAAAACACTTACAGTAATATGAGCGAGGAAAAAAAGAAGTCTTGGCGCTGTCAACACCAATATAAGGGAAAGTCTAAATTGGTAAGCTCTGAAACTATTCAACCTAAGCAAACTACTTCTAGCTTAGCTGGTGATCCAGACATTAAAGCTTTGCTTCTGAATTTGACAACAAAGATAGATAGCATAGGTACTATAGTTAATGGCCTCAAAAAAAGCCAGGAGTTCATTTCCTCGCAGTATGATACCCTCTTGAGTGATCTGGCAGAGCTCAAAGAACAAAACAGAAACATGGCCAAGGAAATAGTGGGACTAAAGCGTCAAGTAAAAGAACGGGATAGTGAAATTGAGAGCCTTCATCTAAAGGTTAACGATCTGGAGCAGTATGGGAGGAGATTCAATTTGGAAATCCATGGTGTACCAAATGCTGGCAAGGAGGATACCATGGTCATTCTGGAAAATATGTCCAAAGAGATTGATGTACCCTTTAAGAAGGACGACATCCAGGCTGCTCATCCGTTGAGATCTAGGAACCCGGACCGTCCACCCATACTTCTGGTGCAGTTTGTGTCAAAAGTGGCCAGGGACTCATGGATGTCGCAGGGGAGAAACTTCTACAAAAATAAGTCAGCGTCACCGAGGGACAGAATATACTTCAATGACAACCTCACCATGTTCAACAGGCAGCTTCTCAGGGAGGCAAAAACTCGAGCCAAAGTCAAGGACTACGCCTTCGCCTGGTTTAAAAACGGTAAGCTGTTAGCTAGGAAGTCGGAGAATTCGTCTGTAGTTCATATTGCATGTATGAAAGATATTGAAAAGATAGTTTAATTAGTAAAATATTTCATTATTAGCAAGATGTCTTAAACTTAATCATGATTGTATTTCATATTATTTTATTTATTATAAGAATATGTTTAAAACACGTTTTTATTGTTATATTAGTAGAATCAACAACTGTCTTACCAAACATTTGGCTGTACTGAGTACACTTGACATTTCGTTTACTGTGAGTAGGCTATTTGTTCTAGTCAAGGTCACGGCCGACGGACCGGCTGACCCATTGTTGAGATGATAACCGATATAGATATATTTGATTATAACATTGAGCCTTGTCAGCTTTACGACGACCTTCATTCATGGGTAAATATTAATAATATTTTAGACAAGTCACTGACTGTTCTGCATTTAAACATCCGGTCTATCCACAAATATTTTTATGACTTACTGGTTTACTTAAACAATTTTCCAACTGATGTTTTAATGCTTTCATAAATTGATTTAGATGAATCATTATCAAGTATGTTTGAGATTCCAAATTATGATGCATTTTTTAACTGCAGGCAAGGGAAAAAAGGTGGTGGAATCGTGGTTTATGTGCGAGCAATATTGAATGCTACCCTTATATTAAGTCAGTTAGATATATTGACTTTTGAACATGTAATAGTAAATGTAAAAATATCCGGGAATAAGTCTTTGTGTATAATTTATATTTATAGACCACCAAATACAAATGAAGTTAGGTTTTTGAGTGAATTGGACACTATAATTACATCTACTGATCCTAATCAATGGCTTATTGTGGCAGGTGATACTAATATAAATATCAACAAAACAAATAATAATAGAGTTAATCAGTATGAGGGTCTATTAGCTTCATACGGTTTATCTAAATGCATTACAATTAATACAAGAGAAGAAATTAGAAATAACGTTGTAATATCGTCCTGTATTGATCATTTGTATGTCAGAGCAGATCCCTCTTTTATTAATACAGCAGTTTTTAAATACAAACCAGCAGATCACTATATGATAGGTTGTGCTATAACGGTAAAGAGTAATATTTTTTCCTGGAACATGAAACAAAATTATTCGTTTCTTGATAACCGACTTGTCAGACAAAACTTAAAAATAACGCTGTTTGGCCTATTAGTAATAATCAAGATCTTAATGCCCACTGTGAGAATGTTATGGACTTTTTTAAAACCATATATAGTGAAAGTATGAATGTGGTGTTTGAAAGGAAAAATATTTCTCAACTGTCACATAAAAAACCATGGATGACTGAAACAATTTTTAATTTAGTTAAAAAATGAGACAGACTTTTTCGTAGGTGGAAAGATACACCTACTAATAATAACTATAGACTAGAGTACATCAATTTAAGAAATAGAGTGTACAATGTAATATCTAAACGCAAGGAAACATATATTTTTAATAAATTTCAATCTGCTCAAAAAGACATGAGAAAACAATGGGATTGCATAAACTCTTTGATTGGTAATAAAAGACGTGATAACCCAGACCAGACCATCATACGGGCTTTTGGTCACGGAGACGTGCTCGGCGGTTTACAAAATGAGTTTGCTAACTTTTTTTAAAATAGTGTAGAACATGTAATTCACAAATGTTCGCAAAACTTACTCAATCCAGTGCCAATACCTCACCCAGTTCTCCTCCACTCATTATATATCCCTAAAGCAAATAAAAATAAAATTTATAGTATTATAAGGAATTTAAATGTAAAAAAGTCACCTGGTACAGATGGAATCCGAGTGACTGATATTCAGTACTGCTCGGATAGAATGAGTCAAATAATTAGTGATTGCCAAATAGAGTGAATGCCTCTATGACAAAAGGCATATTTCCCGAACCGTTAAAAGTAGCTATAATTCACCCAATACATAAATCTGGTCCGAGAAATATACTATCGAATTATCGTCCAATAGCTATCTTATCAGTAATAGAGAAGGTATTTGAAAAATACATTTCCTTTTATTTAAACAAATATTTTAGTGAAAATAATATTATTTGTTCAAACCAGCATGGATTTCAAAAGGGGAAGGGGACCGAAACAGTTTTATTAGATTTCGTTGATTTTATAAATAATAGTTTAAACAACAGGAAGCAAGTAATAGCGGTATTTATTGATTACTCGAAGGCTTTTGATACACTCGATCAAAATATCATGCTAGATGAACTTAAGAAAATAGGAATTACAGTGAATATGTATTCGTGGTTTGCAAGTTATCTAAAAGAGCGACCTATGATTGTAAAAATTTGCGAATCATACAGTACAAGTAAAATCTTGACCCACGGTGTACCGCAAGGAAGTGTATTAGGCCCAATTTTGTTTAATATTTATGTAAATAGCTTATCTGAGCTTCAGGTTTACGGTAATATTTTTATGTATGCAGATGACACAGTTATTACAGTTGCAAGTAAGGACTTCTATTTAGCGCAAAACTATATGCAGTCAGATTTCAACATTTTATTAAGATGGGCACACAAACAAAAGTTGACTATAAATCCAAAAAAGACAGTAGTTATGAATTTCCACTCATCCCATAATAATCCTGGCCACATACCATCTATTCGTTCTCATGACTGTAAATGCCTTATGACTAACAATGTAAACACTTGCGCATGCAGTGTACTGAAAGTAGTCTCAGAAACACGTTATTTGGGTATAATAATAGACAACAAACTAAGATGGGAGTACCACATAAATTATATAGTTAACAAACTAAAACCTATTTCAGCTAAATTGTTCTATTTAAGGAAAAGTTTTCCACTCAATGCCCTAAAGATTATTTATAAAAGTATGTTCGAGTCCATTATACGTTTTGGAGTAAAAATTTGGGGTGTAGCTTCGAAAACCTTATCCCAACGCTTAGAATCTCTGCAACGTAGAACCCTAAAAGCTATATTTAGAAAGCAGTACAATAACGATTTAGACGATTTAGTATTTTTGTTGGCGCAGTGTAATACCCTATATCTGAAAGAATTTAGAAAGTACAAGTTGTTGCAAAAGTTTTATATAGAAAAGAAATTTCAAATTCCCAACGTTAAAACCCAATACAATTTTCGTAACTTAGAACGATATAAACTACCTCGTTTTTGTAATAGATATGGAAAAAATTCTCTTAGTTATGTAATTCCGTCACTTTTTAATGATCTGCCAGATAATCTGAAAAATTTTACAAAATTCGAACATGTGAGACAATTCATATATCTCTGGCTTGTGCAAATGTCTGAAGGTTGTAATTTAAGTTGTTGATTACTACATTTGATTTTTGTATTCCCTTATATTTATGTTCAAAAACGAGTTATAAGCATAAAAATAAAAATGTAATAAATTTTGTTATGTTAACTGATAAATACCCTTGAAAAATATGCTGTAAGTCGTTGATATGTCTTGTTTTATTTTTATCTCTTCTGTTAAGTTTATAAATTAATTATGAACTTAGTAATCTGCATTATTTCTTATTATGTTTAGGTTATTGATAATATAAAAATATATTTGGAAACTTTTCCGCAGTGATAACAATATGGTCACAATATTGTTGTTGAGAAATCATGTCGTTCTTTTAATTTTATTCTATTAATGTATTGTGGTTGTTAGTTGTAATTTTGCAGTATTGTTAATATTTATTTTTATTCTGGTGGATTGAAAATAGACACTGAAGCACCGTCACCATGAGCGCATATAATTATTATGTACATATATATATGTAGTTTTTTGTATGTATATAAGAGCACCCAACGACAAATCTTTTGATTTGTTGGGACTCGTACTGTAAATACTTTGAGAAATAAACTTCTTGTATCTTGTATTTAGTATATCTATTTTTTCACACATGTAAAATGTAGGTATAAGCAAGTATTTTTTTATTACAGGTACGACAGAATTGACCACTTTGTTCAAGAACTTGAAATTGACCCAAGAACTGGAAAAAAGAAACAGCTCCATTGCAGGTTGTGCCACAAAAATGCAACGACTAGCTGTGTAAAGAGTGGTGCCGTTACACGTATCATGTTTTTTAAACTATCATGTAAAATAAAACTAAATCAAGTAATCAAAACAGTTTGTTTATAATAAAGTTGCTCATATATCCTAAAATCAGTGATCTTGTTTCATAAATCACAAATACCTGTATTTTGCTAACGTACTTCCAGAAGGATGGATTTTTTTCAGAGCTCCAGGGATTGTGAAAAGTAAAAAACACTTATGTATGTTTACTTGGGTCCTAAAGAACCAATATTAGGGGAAAAACTAATTTTAGGGAAAAAAATAATTCAGCATTATCTGGGTTAAGTTATTATTACACATGTTCATTAGTTTCTACCAGCTGGAGATGAGAAGTATTCAGCAAGCAATAGCCTGACCTCTTTGTTGTAGCCAGTCTAGGCTGTCGTGGTAGGTCTTGAAAGGAACAACTCGAAGTATCATTCCGCCATGTTCCTGGTACAAACCCGTCATCCCCCTCTGAATCAAAAGTTCCTATAGGATTATAGACTGCTCTTGATGATCCTGATCTCAAAAAGTTGTGCCAATAGAGGACTGTAAGAATGATTTTCTTTGCTACTTCAGGCTGGATCAACATAGGTTTCCTTACAATTCTAAATACAGAGGACATTACACCGAACGCATTTTCAGACACAACTCTTGCTCTGCTATAGTTATACTGCCTGTTTTTTTAATACTTTGGTTGTGGTCCAAAAAATGGTTTCATGACATTAACTCTTAAAGGGAAAGCATCATCTGCAACGAAAACGAAGGGAAGTGATTGGTTTAGACCAGGCAAACATTGGGGCTGAGGTAACTTCATTTTGTTATCATCAAGGTATTTTTTGAAAGGAGTATTATCAAAAACTCCACCATCTGAAATCCTTCCCTGGCAGCCAACATTAGCGTATATGAAGTTATAATTTGTATCAACAACAGCTAGTATAACAATGCTGAAATATCCCTTATAGTTAAAGAAATCTGTCCCGCTGTTAATTGGTGCCTGTATTGGAACATGTTTCCCATCAATTGCTCCAACTCAATGGGGGAAGTTACACTTATCTTCAAATTCCCTTGCAATATTTTCCCATCCTTTAGCACTGCATGGCATCTGAAAATAACACAAAATGTTTATTCCAGGTATCTGACGAAGACACACCTGCTGAAGATCAGAATGCAGAGGAGAATAACGAACAGTAAGAGGGCCAACTGTCTCAAACTGCAGGGAATAACTCACAAAATTACTCTATTGCGTTTAAGCGGCCAAATACCAGTGGTACAAGAAACCACCAATTCAATACTCCAATATTAAAAGAAGCTGTTGCGGTCATGAAAGAAATACAAAGTAGGAAACAGGAAAGAGATGAGAATTCAGTTTTTGGTGAACACGTTGCCAACAAAATTAGAAAATTAGGAATGTTG